>JAJOOR010021786.1:0-13387 GCA_036250505.1 Solanum acaule | reverse complement strand
AAAAAAATGTTTGTTCAAAATTTTGATTTTTTATTATAAAAAAAATAATGACGTGGCCGAATTAAAATTGGCCACGTGGCAAAAATGGTTTTGCAAAACCACCGTTAAAAAATAATGGCATGAATGAGCCTTTTCTTAAACGGTAATGGCATAGATGAGCCAAACTTTTAACGGATGGCATAAATAAGCCTTTTCTGAAAGTTCGATGGCATATTTGAGCCTTTTCCCTTCCAACAATAATAGCTTTGTATAATCAGAATGGTAACTTATGACTAAAAAAAGAGAAAATCCATTTAAAAGGTGGTCATAGTATAGGTGCATAATATATATCATAAATACAATCCAAGTTGTTGCCATTAAATGCACAATTCATTGACTTATGCGAGTAATTAATGTAACCATGTGATCAATTACATTAATTTTTTAAATTTACATTATTGAAATTTGTTGTAGAATTGTAAATGAAATATATGTAGTAACAACTTATTCCAAAATAGATTGAAAATAAGTAAATGATGATTTTTATTAATTACCACATTGGCTTTGTTTTTTTTTTTTTTTTTGGTTTATTGTGAGTTGTGGATATAAACCATTCAAGTTTTGATACGACATTTCGGGAACTGGTGCAGAGAGCATTACACAGTAATTGATGGTAGCATGATATCTCTCCGATATATGATGTATCGTGATATATACCATTTTGATATATTACATTATCATATCTTTTTCATATATAGTGTATCGTGATACCTCTCCAATATATGATGTATTATGATATATACCATTTTGATATATTACATCATGATACCTTTCTCATAGATGGTGTATCATGTTACATTTTTTGCTACATTATATAATGATATAATGATATCTTTTCAATACATGATATCTTTCCGATACTACATGATGTATCATTGTACGTTAAAGAAATCACATATGATACCTTATGTTTGGATTGTTAGAAAACATTAAACAATCTATCCAAGATCACAAGTAATTCACTAGACATAAACATCAATATTAGAGAATAATAGGAACATTAACATTGTTCCATCACAATAACTTGATTGAAGAAGACAATAGCTTGATTAATGAACTTGATCTTCCAAACCGATGAACTTGATCTTCCAAACTTTGAAGATAACTCTTTTAGTGTTCTTTTTCTGAAATGGAGAGAAAGAGAAAAGTACGTCTTCTGGTTTATGGACCAAATCCTTTAAAGGATTTTGAAGTGCCTTTTTAGGAAATGTACCTTTCTAGGTTTAAATGGTACTCGTTCAATAAGTCTCCATCAGACTTAAGAAAAGGTCTATGAATTTCAAGTTATTTAAATTAAATCCATATTAATAGATATTCACTTTAAGGTCAAAACTTTGATACTTTATTAGATCATACAATGGGGTACTTTAATGATAGCAAATCTATGTATAATATATTAATATGTGAGTCCACATAATAAATATTACTAAATCTATGTATAATATATTAATATGTGAGTCCACATAATAAATATTACTAAAATGAACGACTTACCTTCAATAATAGTCTTGCCATTGAAAGAAGAAATATGTAGATACACTTATCATTAATTAAAATCTTTATCGAATATGAATAATCACAAAAACGTAAATCTAGAAAAATCTCCGATTTGAACTTAAAAAAATTAAAAATAAATAGTGCTAACTTGGTGGAGTTGGGACGTGGAGAGAAATATAAATAGTATAGATGAGAGAATATTTTTTTAGTCAAGTATAATTTCCAAGTATGCCTAAAATAAGAGTTAGATTAGATATAACCGTATAAATTTACTATTAAAATAATTATACCTTTGTTAGGTAATTATTTTAAAATACAGTTTTAAGGAGTAAATATAAGCCCTATGTTTGTATTTCCTTAAAAAATCAATTACTTATTCAAGATTTGCTCTCAACTTTTTCAAAGTCAACTAAATCTGCCTACCCTCGAAGGTAAAACTTATTTAAGAGCGTCACTTATCAATACTTGCACTTTTTTATTTTTATTTTTTGGTGATCGAGTGTCTAGTGATATTTTATTAAGAATAAAATTGAAAAAACTCGACATAAATAAATATAAATAAGAAAAATTAGGCCTTTTACTTATCGATCCTATATAGTAGGTAACCAATTACCTCTACTATAGACATGTTCATGTGTCTGCAATTAAATGTTGGTTGCCCTTTTAATGTATACGTATTAAATATAGTAAGTAAATGGGATCACTTGAGAAACTTCTATAATTAGTAAGCTAATTAAGTTGAACAATGGATTAATAACTGACTCTAAAGCTAAGTTGTACAAACTATAATATATTAAGTTGTAGCAGTTTGTTCAGTTAACTTATATTTCATCTAGATCAGCTATATATAAAGGTTAAATTTAAAATAAGAGAGGTAATGAAAACATAGTTGAATTTAACATAAATTATTAGTATCATCATTATTGACAGCCATAAAAATATTATTCTACTTGATTAATTAAACTTAGATACCCTCGATCTGCCACATGACATAACAGTGGTCTCAAACTCTTGTAGGAGCATGCGACTCTTAATAAAAAGTCAAGAGAAGTATTTGACGAGAATTCAGGGGTGTATTTAACTCATGTTACAAGTAGTTACAGGTAGTGGCAGAGCCACATGTAGTTGAGGGGTGTCGACAGACACTTCTTCGTCGAAAAAATTACACTGTGTAGCTAGAGTAAATTTGTTTTTATGTATATATTATATATATATTGACACTCTCTGATTTCTACGCGAATTTGCTTCTTTATATTTTGAACACCCCTCAGTCGAAGTTCTTGCTCCGCTACTGGTTACAAGATCGGGGGTGTATTTAAGTCCAGTGGAGTCAAGTAAATGAGTGTTTTTAAGGTTGTCAATAGTTCGAAGATGAAACTAATATTTCACGTCGAGTGTAGGAGTGTTTTCAGTATTAAAAACAACTCTGAACTTAACGCAAATTATTAATCTCATCCTCAAACTATTGATTTATTTTGAAAACTCAAACAAAATCAAATTAATTCATTTTTTTAATTTTATTTTAATTTTTTCCCCAAAATTTTGATACTATTCAATTTTGTGTACGATTATAGCGTTCCTAACTTTTGTTGAGCTTGTAAGAAATAATAAATGAGCCAGCCCAACATCTTGGAAAAAAACACAAATGTTTCCATTTGAAATATATTGTCAGTATTCATTATTATTATCCTAACTAGTGTACTTGTCCGCCTTCGCGCGGTTATAAGAAAAACTCAAATATATTTTTAAATAATTAATGTCACTATTTGATAAATATTTTAATAAATAATATAATAAAAGAGAAACACAAATTAAAATACGATTTTGATATTACTTATTTTAACAAATTACTAAAAAGAAATTTTTATACTGATTAAAAAGTTGAAAATATAAACGTTGATATGAAAAGCTTCAGTTAATTGACAATCTAATTATCATAGTTTCATACTAAATTCAATGATTTTATAGCAACATTATTGGTTCAATCAACAATCGTAAATCTACTCGATCATAAATTACGTGACTTTCTTTTTGTTTAAGTGACACAATAATGAAAATAAATAAATAAAGATATATTTGTGGTAAATCACGGTGAGAAAGAAATACTTGTATCATATTCTAATATAGTTATGCACGGATTCAAAAGTTAGAGATATATTTTTTTTCGATATTCGATGTTCGCATCGACACTCATCTAATACAATTTGTGTCTCATAAAATCCATTAATATTAAATTGTGTATTTAAACAATTAAACTCTCATTCTTGTAGAGACATTGCAAGAAGAGAGAATTAACTTGCAATAGTGCAACGTTACGATTGAGGTTACATTTATACAAAAAAAAATTAAAAAAAAATTAAACACATAACATAAAATGAGATATAAAAAATAAGTCATGATATCATTTAGTGACTTGGTGTGATACTTACCTAATCCAATTATATAGAGATTTTCAAAGAGCGACAAAGAAAATAATTTTTTAAAATAATACATGTATGCAATTTTGAAGATAGGTCAATAAAAAGTTTGTCAACATAAATACAATGTTGAGAAGAAGAAAATTAATTTATATATACGATTTTTTAAACACATTTAACATAAATTTGTTATTGAGAAAATTAAATGATGGGATTTAAAGTTTTTCTTAAAAAAAAAGGAGAGTTAAAGAAAATTATTTTTTTTTAGTTTTTTTTATTATTTATATGTACATAATTCCTAATTTTACTATACATATAAATTTTATAATTTTTTTTATAATGCCTCTTTTTGTAGGACAACAATATGAAATATCAAATGATATCATGAACATGATTATTAATATAATTTAGGGGTTATATATAATCATCAAAAGTCATTAAAATACAGAAAATAAAAATACTTAAATTTTTTTATTAGAAAAAAATATGAATCAATGAAGGAGTATTTATAGTGATACATTCATTTTTGTACAATAGTAAGAAATAAATAAATAGAAAAATTGTCAAAAAAAAAAAGATAAATAAGATCCTAGGCCAAAGAGATGTGCTACACCACTTTTCTTATATCTAGATAATTCTTATGTTGGTAAAGAAAGTAGGTTGAGAGAGAATAACTTTACTAAATCATTTTTATCCTAAACAAATACTTTTGAATTTCAATTTCTGACCAAACATATTGTAATAGGGATCTTTGAAAATCTCAAAAACTTTAGAACTTCTAATATTAATAGTAATAATAAAAAAAAAACTAAAAATATGAAGACTATAAATTTCTATATCAATAAACATCTTTTTATAAATCATACAATATTTTTAAAATTATGAATTAATTTTACATTCTCATGTTCTATCATAATAGTAATTAAAAAATTGATTTACATGACTACAAAATTATATACACATGCTTGAGTAGCATACATGTATGTGTTGACTTTCTTTTCAGCTTCTATTTTCAATAATATCCTGACATGAAAACAAATAAGTTAATCTTACAACACAACAACAACAACATATATATATATATATATAAATGAAGTTAACTAATCATATAAAAACTTTAAAGAATATTTAATTATGAGTTAAAGATAAAGGAAGGATCTTGTTATCAACATAACATAACCTAATGCTCCAAAAACTACAAAAAGAAGAAATAAAGATCTCTATAAACTACAAAGAGAAGCAAAAAAGAAAAACTCAAACAGTTTTTTCCAAAAACTTCGTGATACATATTATCATGAAATAATAATATTGAATGTATAATTGCAAAAGAGAAAAAGTGATGACTATATTAGGCATATCTAATAGTTTTACCTTGTAAAATCGAACTACACAAAAATGTCTAACAATCTTCATTATAGATATTTCTCCTGCAAAATCAGATGAAAGAAGACAAAAAATTAACCAACAAAAGTGATAAAAGATGAAGAATAAAGAAAAATGAAAAAAATAAATAATCATCACATATGTCTCAAAATAGGTTTTTAGAAGTGTGATTTTAAGATGACATAAATTTGTATATTAAATTATTTGAAGGTTATGAATATGAAAGGTTAGGAGTTATGAACATTATTAAGTAATATTTATTAAGGATAAAATTTATATAATTGAAGAGGTATGAAAATAAAATAATTGAAAGAAATAAGAGAAGAATGCCAAAAAAATCACAAAAAAGATAAATAAGAATCAAGCCCTTAGAGAGTGTCACGTCACCGTTTTCATATCCAGCTTTATTGTAATATATAGATTTCATGTATCCTTAAAAAGGTTGATCGTACTGTACATTTTATTCTACAATTATGATATATCATTAAAGTACACAAACTTGAAATTATTAAACATAGAGTGGTTGAAAGAAAGATACCCCCAATATATTAAATTTGGAAAAATTAATAATTATTCGACGTGTCTAAAAGTTCACATAAGATATTTTAAAGGGAAAATTGTATGAAATAGTAAACTATTAATTCAAATTAAATGTTATAGCCATAGTTTATTTTATTTGTAATTTGCAGCAAACATTCCATTTTTTGCCATCTGATTCGGTATACAATTAACCATTTTCGGTATATAATTACTCATTCGGTATACAAATGTATAAAATGTGTTTGTGTTTGTATAAAGCAAGAGAAAAGTGTATATACAAATACAAATACATATATTTTCGTCATATACACTTACAATTATATAAATACAGATCTTATTATACAAATTACAATGTATAAATGAGTTTATACAAAACTGAACAGTTTGTATAAAATTGGATGTATCTAGCGAATTAGACAAATCAAAAACTCCATAGCAAACATAAAATTTGTTATGGAGCGCAATTATACAAACTATAGTTATATCATACAAATATGATTTTTATGTTTGCTATATGTAAAAATTGCTCTATTTTAAATTGGAAAAATGGTCCGATATACCCTACCATTTTGTTATTTAGATCTAATATACTCCTTGATATAAAAGTGGCTCATATATACCTTTACTGTTATACAAATAGCTCATATATATCCCTACCATTACAAAAGGAGTTCACATATACCTTTATCTAACGGAAGTAAAAAAATTAGTTTAAACTTTATATTTTTGACTTTTAATTTTTTAAAAATTCATATAGGGGTATATATGATCCTTTCAAGATATATTTTTTTATCGTTTTTCATACATAAAATGTTTTTTTTACTTCTTTGATTATCATTATTGACTTTCTTATTCTTATTCTTATTTTATTTTTTCTTTCATTCTTTAGTGTAAAGAAAAAATTTAAAAGTAATCTTTTGTGCGGCTATATTATAATTTGAAACTAGTTTTTTGGCTATAATAGTTTTTGTTTTTGTAATAAAAAAAAATAGGACATCTATAATAATTTTTACAAGAAAATTAGTGAAACATAAATAAATTTGATCATCAAAATAATAAATATAAATTAATCGTTGAAACAAAAAAGTAAAAAAAAAAACATATGTGTGAGGAGGATCAAATATAACCCATATGGATTATATATTTTTTTAAAGGGAAAAGGGTCAAACATGACCCTAAACTATTCGAAAAGGTCTAGATATACCCCCCCCCCCCCTCCCCATTTAAAGTTTGGCTCAATCGTGCCCTCGCCGTCCAACTTTTCGCATAGATATGCCCTTATGGGCGTTAGTTGGTCTGCTGGACATATCCAACTCATTTTCCATTTCTTTAAATGCCAAATGTAATTGCCACGTCATTTTACATTACCACATGGCATTTATATGAAAATGAAAAGGGATCAATTATACCCCTAAAATATTCTGACCCATAAACGCCTAATCTGACCCATAAATCACCCCTCTTTTAAATAACTTATCCGACCCGTATCAAAGCCCGTTCATATATCATATCCGACCCAAAACCCATCCCTTTTAACCCATTATCAAAGCCCTAATTTGTTGTTAACTTCTCCATTTCCATTTAAAGAAGCTTGCGGCGCTAGGTTTCTTAGAAGATTTACGAAGCTTGCGGCGCTAGGGTTCTTAGAAGATTTAAAAAGCTTGCGACGCTAGGGTTCTTAGAAGATTTACAAGTTGAAGGTAAGTCTTCTATATTCAGTAAATTATATATTCGATTTTGTTACATCTTCTTGTTAGGTTAGGGTTATCTAAATAAAGTCGACCTAGTGAGGCATGTGTTGTATTTGATTTGTGTCTACCAAAATCACTTGAAATGTATTGTTTAATGTTAAAGGATGTACTTTTATGCCTTTGTGAGCTTTGTTTTGTTTCTGTTTTGGTGGTCTCGAGATGATGTTTGCCTTTTAAGGTTTCGTTTATTACATTTTTGTAGCTTTTAATATATTTGGTTTGATGTGGTCCCTCTGATTTTACTGTTTCTTTCATGTATTTTTGAAGGATGATTGATGAAGTTGAAATTGTGTTCAACTACGGGGGTAGTTGGGTCATTTCACCTCTGTTGATTTACACTAAGAAATTGGTGAACTCTTGGCTTAATTTTGACCCTGAATTATTGAGTCATAAAGATATATGTGATGATTTTACTTCCAAGCTAGGGATTTCTCGGGTTAAACAATTGTTAGTCACTGGGCCCTTTGGAAAGTATTATATAGTAGATGGGGATGATGGAATTAGGGCCATCCTTAGCCTTTTATGTGAGAAATTTAAAGTCGTCAACTTCTTTGTTGTGAAGGAGGGTGAGCTCACAGTCTTTGCCTAAAATATCACACAATATTCTGAATCATATTTTGTAGATGTTGAGGTTGGTACAGATTGTGAACATAGTGTTGGTTCTGATTATGAATGGGATCTTTTTGAGGGAGAGGAATGTGATTATGAGTGGATGGAGGCTATTAGCAAGGAAATGGGAAGAGTAGTAGGTGACAGGTTGGAAAACTTCAAGGAATTGCAAGTTGGTATAACATTTAAGGATATGAAAGAAGGTAGACATGTTCTGAATTATTATACATTAGCTAACAGAAGAGCTTTGACTATAATCAAAGATGATACAAAGAGAACTAGGTATGGTTGTGATGAGGTATGTCCCTTTAGGTGTTTGATTTCAAGAGATGGCAAAACTGAAGGGTTTAAGATTAAGACTTTCATCAATAAACACACATGTGATGAGACTTTTTTTAATCCTAGAGCTGATGCAGTTACTTTAGCTCAGTACTTCAAGAACAAGCTTCAAAATAATCCCAAGTATAAGGTAAAAGATATGAAATGAGAGCTTGAAAATGACTTAGAATTGAATGTGTGTCAATCCAAACTTAAAAGGGCTAAGAGGATGGCTCTTGAGAAGTTGGAGGGTAGTTTTATAGATGACTACAACAAGCTTGAGGCCTATGCAAAAGAGCTTAAGCAATCCAATCCCGGAAGTGATGTTTTGATAAATATCTCTAAGGATGCCCTAGCTGAAGGAAAAATAATTTTTTTGAGGATGTACATGTGTTTTGATGCTCTTAAAAAAGGCTGGAAATCTGATTTGAGGCCATTAATTGGACTTGATGGTACATTCTTGAAAGGAATATGTAAGGGTATGTTGTTGGTTGCACTAGGACAAGATTATATGAACAGTTTCTATCCACTAGCATGGGCAATAGTGGACAAAGAAACAAGCAGGACCTGGTGCTGGTTCATTGAGCTATTGAAGGGGTCTTTGGACCTTAAAGATGGTGCAAAAATCACATTCATTTCAGATATGCAAAATGTATGATGCTATTTTTAACTCAATTTTTACTTACTGTTTTAATACACTTTCATTCTCAATTTTTACTTACTGTTTTAATACAATTTCATTCTCAATTTTTACTTACTGTTTTAATACACATTCATTGTCAATTTTACTTACTGTTTTTAACTATCAGATTATAGAGTTACACATTTTCTAACAATTCCAAAAATACTTTTACTTACTGTTTTTAACACACAATAATTCTCAACGTTTACTTACTATTTTTAACTATCGGATTCTTATAAATTTCATGTTCTCATTTGTTTTATTTCACTATTACAGGGACTGATAAATGTTGTTGACAAAGTGTTGCATGAAGCTCAACATAGGTATTGTGTGAGACATATTGAGAGTAATTGATGCAAAAGATGGAGGAGTGGTCAAATGAGGAAGCATATGTGGTGGTGTGCTTGGAGTTCATATGATGAAGAGTTCAAGGACCAGTTGAATAAGTTGGGGAAATTATCAAAAGATGGTGCAAGGGATTTGGTAAAGTATCCACCAAAGGCATGGTGTAGAGCTTATTTTGATACTCAGTGTAAGAACATGATGGTTGATAACAACTTCACCGAGTCATTCAATGCATGGATTCTTGAGGCTAGAGCAAAGCCAATAATCAAGACGTTAGAAGAAATAAGAGTACAAGTGATGAGATTACTAGGGAAAAATGAAAAAGAATTGAGGACTTAGGTTACTGATTTCAGTCCAGAATGCATGAAATTGTACATTGACTACAGGGCCATAGCACATGGTTGTAAGGTGGAATTCAATGGAGATTGGGGCTATGAAGTGTCTGATGGAGAAGATAGACACACTACCAATATAGAGCAAAAAAGATGCACTTACAGAATTTGGGATTTATCAGGTATTTCCTTCCCTCATGCCATCAAAGCATTGACACACAAAAAAATAGATCCAATAACTGAAATACATTGATGGTATAACAATGAGACTTACATTCTAATATATAAAAACAAGATGCAGCCTGTAAGAGGTCAGAAGTTCTGAAAAGTTGATCCTTCAAGTGCAATGTTGCCTCATGATGTTGTGAAACAATTGGGTAGACCTAAAATGAAGAGGAATAGAGAACCAGATGAAGCAAGAAAAAGAAAAGGTGAATGGTCTCAGTCCAGAAAAGGCACTCAAATGACATGTAGCAACTATGGTGAACCAAACCACAATGTGAGGTCCTGTTACAAGGTGAGCTACAATATTTCATGTTTTTCATGTTTTTCCATGTTTTTTTTATTGTAAGTTAATTAACCTAAATACGAAAAAAAAATTATAGGAAAAGTGTACTGAAAATAATGCACATTTAAAGAAAGGCAAAATGCCAATGTTTGACAATGAACATGGTCCTGATGTTGAGGTTGGAATTGAGGCTGCAACACAAGAGTTTGTACCATATGGTCCTGATGTTGAAGATGAAGAAGACCCACCTCTAAGACCAATGGTGATTTGTGAATTAGAGCTAAGGGCTAAGAAGTTGAAGACAAGAGTTGTTCTAACTGGTGCAAGAAAAATTCAGTTTTATGGAGATCACACTGGTGCCTTCGTGCCAACTAATCTGCCTTTTTCTCTGGTCAAAACAATATTGAAGGGCAAAGAAGTTATCCCTGCTGGACATATGCAGATGCAGGCAAAAAAGAAAAGAACCAAGATGATGGGGGTTAAGGGGAGAGGACAACATGTTCTAGATGATGATTCGTCGTAATTTATTAATTATGTTAATTTTTGTGTTAATGCTCATGATTAACCACAGTGGTTGACAAACAATATTGTTGATGAGTATTAAGTTAGGTGAAACTTTCATATGCCTTCATAGAATGGCATTACATACGCCTTCTTTTGGTTGTGTTTATCTTATTTGTCATTGTGAATTTAAGACGCCTTCTTTTGGTTGTGTTTATCTTATTTGTCATTTCGAATTTATGACACCATTGCAGTATTATTGATGAAAATAGTCAGTAGTTTATCTTCAAGAAATCTGGTGGCTTGAGTTACAATTTTGTGCCTATTCTTTTTCACTTTGATTTGGTAAGGTGACAATGTAGTCGTATGTACACAAAGCAGAGGAAAAGAGTAACTTGTAAGGTCGAATTTTCTAATTGCTCCAACTATTATTAGTAATTGCTCTGATGTAGTAGTTAAATTTCAACTTTTGGACGTTAAATTGAACATGTTTTGCCATTACTGGAAAGGTTCAAAATTGTTCATTTTATGGCTCACATTGTGTAGATTTGAGAGCATCCATGTGCTTTTTCCTATAATATTAATCAGGAACTGATCTTATATTTTACTAGTTCAAGGAGAAGTTAAACTGCCTATATAGGTGTCATATTAGACCAATGCAAATCATTTTCATCTGCTTCTTGACTGTTCTTTTTCCAAGGAATTGTACCATGAATTGTTTAGTATCTTTGAGGAACACTTTATTATCCCTATAATTGAATAGCTCAAGTCACACTAACATAAAGATGTCATGGATTGTTTAGTATCCAAATAATGCAGAGACTATTTAAGTACACGACGACGAGCTGCAGATGAAAGTAGTTAGAGAAATTGATCACATCAAACTTAACAGATCATATAAATCAAAATGTCTACTACAATTCAAGTCATGAACTACTAGAATTCAAAAGTCATGAACCACATCACACATGTTTAACGTTTTCTAAGTTAAAAATTACAAAATGATAGAAATTCCTATTTCCCTTCCTATTTCATCACCAGAATGTGATGAATGTTGCAAAACACCACCACAACATAGCTATCACAATCCACATTTTATAAACTTTTTTCTTAGACTTATCAACAACAACATCTTCATTATCAACAACAACCTCATCACTCTTGGGAGCACAGTAATTTCATCTAGACGTTCACAATTTTCTTCAATTTCAGATGCCAAATACTTTTCAAGATCAGCCATCCTCGTCTCCAAACCTTTCTTTTCACGATGAAGATTATCGTTTTCCTTCTTTAAATTGTGGATGAGATTTACAACTCTAGGATGGAGTAGATCATCAACCCATTTCCAATAATCACATTTATAACCCTGCACAATTATGAACTTGAAATTAATACTCGCCAAAAATATGAAAATTAATGAAATTGTATGACAAATTTACATTAGGCTTAGAACACTTATAAAAGCGTCTTACAACATTAGTTGGAGTGAAAGCCGTGAAAATTCTCGTTGCAATACCACATTGACATTTCACCATCGAAAGACTTGAAATACTCGAGTCCTGATTCATTTTTTAAAAACTTGAATGGTGGAAGATGACTGGAGATGACTAGAACACTCTTTTATTCGAGCTTCTCAAAATGAAATCGATATGGGTAATGAGGCTCTCAAGAACCCTAGCTTTGAAATGAAAAATCGTGTTATTTTGATGGTAATAAAGGCGGGCTTTGATACGGGTCAGATAGGTTATTTAAAAGAAGGGTGATTTATGGGTCGGATTAGGCGTTTATGGGTCAGAATATTTTAGGGGCATAATTGATCGCTTTCCATTTTCATATACATGCCATGTGGTAATGTAAAATGACGTGGCAGTTCCATTTGGCATTTAAAGAAATGGAAAATAAGTTGGATATGTCCAACAGACCAACTAACGCCCATAAGGGCATATCTATGCGAAAAGTTGAACGGTGAAGGCACGAGTGAGCCAAACTTTAAACGGGGGTATATCTAGACCTTTTCAAATAGTTTAGGGGCATATTTTACCTTTTTCCCCTTTTTAAAAGATAATTAAAAAATTAAATCAAAATTATTATTTTTCACTTCTATTAGAGCAAAAGGATATATGAGTCATTTGTATAACATTAAAGGTATATATGATCCACGTTCCTATCGGGGGTGTATATCAGCACTAAATGGTAAAATTGAGGGGTATATCAGACCTTTTTTCCTTTTAAATTAAAAGGAAATTTACAGAAATCTCATTAATTTAGGAGCTAATTATTTAGATACATTTTAGTTTGTAATATTACGAATTTTACCAAATTTAGGTGTGCCTAGATAAATGTATCTCCATGGTCAAAATTAGGTGTAATTTGTTCAAGATACACTGTATCCAAATGGATTCGCATGTATCTAGGATACATAGACAAATCTTGTTCGCCTTCTTCAACTCCCTCACATTTTGTTC
>JAJOOR010021785.1:0-13904 GCA_036250505.1 Solanum acaule | reverse complement strand
ATGAAAAGGATAATAAATTCAACTTTTACCATGATAAGGTTGAAAAATATTATTTAAGTGGAAGGAGGTGGGGCCCACTTATATATTTTATATAGTAAGTATTGGACATTTGTAATGATTTAATTGGAACAATGATAGTAAATTCTAGACTCTTCTAATATATAGTAATATATGGAGAGAACTGTTTACAGTACAAATTAAATATACATGTGTCATAGAAATGTTTTATCTTCGAAACTAGTTTTATGGAATATTTTTTGGTGTTTTGAGTGGTTATAAAAGTAAGTAATATGTGCCAATAATAGAATTTATTGAAACAAGTTTTGAAATCAAATTAAAATATTTATAAAAAGTGAATATAAGGAGAACATGGTAAGTTAACATCGAGTAAATTTAATCCTGTGAATAGTTATTCAAATTATAAGAATTACCTACCAAAATTACTTTAGCAACAAAATCATTCTAACTATTACTATCTCCGTCCATTTTTAATTGTTATATTTTTCTTTTTTAGAGTCAAATTAAACTATAAAAACTTTGACTACAATGTATTTTTTCATCATATTGATATGCAAAAACAACAATTTATAATACTTTTTGTATAGTTTTTGAATATCTAAAGTTTTTATTTAAAATATCAAATTAATGAAATCTAATTTAATTTTAAAAATTAGTCAAAATTGGTTGTCGAAAAACGTAACAAAACAAATAAAAACGGATGAATGGAGTATTACACTTACTCAAAAACACTACAAAATCACTGTTGCTTTATAATTATGTTGGATGGGTCATACAATGGTCAGCGTTAGCTGTTAGATTTCCATCCATTAATACATGCCAATTTTAAAAACTATAAGGACTTATTTTGAGTTAGTGTATATTTGAAAGACTATTTTGAGTTGATGCTCAAACTTAGGGACTGTTTTGAGAAATAATTTTTCTCAACTTTCTCTACACCGGAGAATGCACAACTAGACCACCAGATTCCGGGCCGTGTTCGCTGTGCATCAATCGGAGAATGCACAATTAAATAGCGGGGGCCGTGTTCACCGTCGATTAGAGGTCGGAGTTATTGTGTGCTCTTTCGCCTGATTCTGTAATCCATTTTAATTGGTGAGATAGCCTCTTTAGGGTTGAGATGCAGATTGACTAATAATGGGTCTGGAAAATCTGAAGCAATTGACGCCTTTTATCAAAGAAGCATTTCAGCAAACACTACTCGTAGCCAAATTCCTCTGTGGTATTCATGTCACCAACAGCTATATCTGCACCTTCGCTCTCGTATGAAGCATAACCAGTAGTACTATACTATTTTCTTAGTTTACTACTTCATGCTTTGGGCCAATTGAACTGCAATTTTAAATCTGTATTTCATTTTATATATTTTGGGCAGACTCAAGGTCCAAGCATGCTTCCAACGTTTAATCTGACTGGAGATCTTGTTTTGGCTGAAAGGCTATCAACTCGGTTTGAGAAAATGCAACGGGGCGATGTGGTGCTAGTGCGTAGCCCTGAGAACCCGAGAAAAATTGTGATCAAAAGACTCATGGGTATGGGTGGTGATACCGTTAGATATGTTGTGGATCATGCAAATAACGGAATAGAACATTCTATTGTGGTAATTAAGAATTGATCAAATACCTTCATTTACCCCTTGTGCAGTGATTCTTTGTCAGTTGGTAACAGTTTGTAGTTTTCAGCTAGTTTACTTTCAGGAGCTAATGTAGTTGGGTTTTTGCTGCCCCCTTTCTTTTCGTCTCTCCACTTTTGTTTCTTAGGTGAATATGCTTTGGATGTGAACAGGTACCAGATGGACATGTTTGGATTGAAGGGGATAACAAATTTAATACCAACGATTCGAGGAACTTTGGACCTGTACCTTATGGACTTGTACAGGGCAGAGTCTTTTGGATTGTCAGTGATTCTTCTCTATTTTAATTTTTAGCTAATTTGCCAAATTGCTATGACTTGATTATATTTTGGAAATACTTTTTGCTTAATTTCTTGGAAGTGTTTTCGAAGGTATGTTTCATGCCATCATATTGCTGTCCTTATGCATGCCATTGGATGATTATGTGTAAAACAACTTTTGATTTTTTTAAAATAAAATTTGGTTGAGTTTGAATTGGTAAGTCAGATTTTTATTTTTGTATTGTTTGATAAGATTAAAAGAATAGCTAAGTCTCCTGTAGGACTTGCCAGAAGAAACCTGCCATAGGAATCATATCTAGCTTGTGCATAAGCAGCATTTTCAGAGGATTATGTTGTGCTAAATAGTGTGTGTGCTGATTTTATTGGTACCGTTTGCTACAATTTGGTTAGTTAGGGGCTTAGGGCTAAGATCTACATATATGCATAAGCACACCAAATCTTGTGAACGTGTTTAATACTTCAGGTTCTTGTAGACTAGTTGATACTTGTGAAATTCATCCAATATGTTTTATGTTTCTGACTTGAATTCATAAACCAACAGATATGTCGCTAGCTATTTCTGGATAGTCATATTGAATTAGTAAACTAGGAATGTTGTAAAACAAAATGTGTAACTTTTTTGATCATTGTTCCATATTTTAAGTACTTGTTTGTGCAGCATTCTATCTTTAATTTTGCTGTGTTAGAAATCTAAAAGTTCTGACGTTGTGATTAGGTATGGCCTCCTGAAGATTTTGGATCAGTAGGAAGAGAAGTACAGTAATTCAACCTTTCAAGGTACGCTTGTTTTGAATTTCATGTTTAAAATGTTTTTTGCTAATTAGGAGCTTGGATCATTTGTTATGGGCTTGTGCCATTGCTTTGCAATATTGTCCTCATTTCACTTTGATATTTGTCTTCATTTTGTCACTGATTGAATTCCTGTGTTCTATATTCTTTTCTCTTTATTTTTCCAAATTAGTCTCAGTGAACTATTTATGCTACTCTCAATGTTCTCAAGAACTTATGATGAAGTTATGTGAACTTTATATGTGTTACACTTCATGTACTCACTTAATGAGAGGTAGCAAAATGTGTAGGAATCAAATATTGTGTTTAGGTTTCTTCCTAGTGTTTTTCTTTTTAAATGTTTTCTATTTTCTCCCCCGGCTAATTCAATCTTCCTCCTAGTGGTTTCCTTGAAGGAAATTTGCACATTTTCAAACTAAGCATCTTGTTTGCTTCATGTTTTATCTAGCGTATTACGTCCAAATGCTAATTGTATACAGGATGAAGCTTCTTTTTGGTTGTGACTGGAAAAATGTGTGCTTGGTAATGTATGACAAGATTATGGCTCGTAATAATGTATCTTCTGTATAAGAATTGTATGATGCTGGCATGTGATGAATTTAAATGTAGAAACCTGATAGGTGAGAATTTATATAGCCGACCCCAACTTGTATGAGAAGGTATATATGTGTTGTTGCTTCCCATAACAATGGCATATGATTTTGTTGGACCTTGTGATAAACCTGTTTTCCTTGTTTTGGTAGCTGAAACCGGTTAATGGACTTTACCTTGGCAGATTTGGAATATGCTTGTAGAGTATTCTCTAACAAGCATGGATTTTAAACAATTTACTGAAGATGGCAGTTGGTGGGTTGCTTTACTACTAGGTTCGAGGTGGAAGACAGGACGCCAGAGCTGTTAAATATATTCGGTTAATGTATTTCTCAAGCTCCAAAGGCTGCACGGTTTGCATAATTTATTCTTGAAGTGTCACTGCTAATGCATTAGCAAGATTCTAGCTCGATAGGAACCACATACAAAAGAATACTGCCCAAATGGTCTTCCATATTTTACTTATGCCCAAAAATTGTTTCAACTTCTTTAACATGTGAAAGCTTCTTTTCTGTTTTACTTTGTCGTTGTTCTTCTATCAAAAGAGTCGTTCGGGACTTATGGACCTAAGGGTTGTGGTCTGGCGGTCACTTCTTGAGCCTTTGTAGTCAGAGTTACTCGATACATGTTACAGCTGGGAAATTGCATGTACCTGGTCTCTAAGGTGCAGGCAAGCTTTGCCAAAACACCTCACAATGTTAAAATTTTCATTTTTTGGTAGTTAAATGCCCCATTTAATAATACAGTAGTAATTTTTTTCATGTTGAATAACTGCAGCATCTATCCAAAAGTTGGGAATTGACATTATATATTTTATACTACTAATTTTTAAGCCATCCAAAATGCAGAATTTACTCTACCAATTAGTCAATGCATGCACTCAAAAAATAAAATAACGGTAAGATTACAACATCATTAAAGGACATCTATATGTTAAGAATAGCACTATAATCGTAAATTATAATCACACAGAACGCCAAATTATAGGTAAGATCACGTGAGATGACAACAAAAAGAAAGAAAAAAATTCTATAAAACCGAGAGAATTTTAAATAAGGGACGATTTTTTTTTTTTTCAAAAGAGTTGCTAAAATACGATGAAATCAACTGATGTTGAAGAATCAACAAAATGCCACTTGAACCCAGAGCTAGTTAGTTCTCCCGAAAAAAAATAGTTCTTAGTAGGGTAAAATAGATATTGTCCTTTTAAATGCTGACCAATGGCTAATTATTCTCTAGCGCAAATTGCATTATATCCCATTTTATGGCAACCATATATGTAAGATAATCAGATGAAAAGTTTTGAAGGGCAAGAAAAATCTAGAACCTCATCATATCAACAAAAAGAATCTGTAAAATTTAGAAAGTTCATCGCAATGTTTGCTATGTACAGGAATCCCAGTTATGCAGGCATGTGTACCCTGAGCAACCACCTTGCTTAGTTGCATGGGGTATTTTTTTTCCGTTGAGTTGAGCTTTCTTCGATCACTCAACCACAATACCGACTACTCAACTGAGAAGTTCTCTCATTTTTAGTATTGTCAGTCCCTCATTTCTAGCTGAAACTCACTAATCAATGTACAATTCCATCACGATGATATTCATATGGGGCTCGCCCTTGAGACCTGCATCCACAATGCTCAGAACACATTGTACAAGTTTGTGAATCCAAATAGTGTAAGATAATGAAAATCAAGAAATGAGTGGAAAGACCTCCAGTGCAGAAAGTTTGAGTACTTCATTGATTTTGCACTTACTTTCACATTCTCTTTTGGGTTTTGATGTTCGGTGAAAGTAAGGTTAAAAATAATGTTTGGATAAGTTGTCTTTCAAGTGCTAAGCTGCAATTCTGGGGAGTTTATGGATCTTAAGAAAAATTTAATGGACAGCTAAAATGATTCGTACCCATAGCTACCTACCATGATTTCCCCATCCCTAGTGTGATGTGCGAGGAGATAAATAATTTATTTGCTTTATCTTTTGACTTTTTTCCATTTCATTTGATCAGTGATAGGCTTATAAGCCCTTATAAAGGGTCAAGATCATGATGCACATGACTAGAGACCAATCAACAAACAAGGTGTGCAATAGAGTTAAAAGAAGGCAAGTAACCTGATTTTGCACACTTGCAGCAGCTGTCCATCGCTGAGGCTGTACTGTCGCTGAACTATCACTTATAAAAGTTATTGTCCTCGACTCCTGTTGACTGAAAGTGACAAGTGGAGGTGGTAGTTCTCTCATCACCCATAGCACAAATACTGAAGGTATAGAAGAACCTGGGAAATATTTTGATCAGGTACAGAGTATTAGATAGTTTCCCCCTTTGTGAATGAAACTCTAATTTGTAGGAAAGAACTGCATATTAAGATCAGCTCCCCCCAACAAAACACGTACAAGCTACTTGTATTCTTGGTTGAAGAAGTAATTTGAGTCTCCATACCATAGCCCAATACAAGGAAGATGGATGTAATTTCTTAATCTAAAGAACAACAACAACAACCACCTAACCAGTGTAATCTTACAAGTGGAGTCTGGGGGGAAGAGCAGGACCTACGAGTATTGCTAAACTAGGAGGGAGGCAAGCAATATCTTGACGCACCATTACTAAGTCCCCACTCAGTCATGTCCCGAATTTTTAAAGAAATATCTGATATGTCCCAACCAGCTCTTATGTTAAGTCCTTACTCTATAGCTCCCAACTTTTGGTTAGTACATCCAGAGAGATAGCTCACAACAACTCAATTTTTTTACGATATTAATGCACTTAATAACATCATCAGAGCAACCTCTGATTGTTAAATTGGTTCCCTCCATCATGTTTAGTTCGGCTTTCATCATCTAATTAACTACAGTTAGTAGCTCTTAGGTATAAGGGGGTGGGCTTGAGGAGCAGGGAGTAGCTTCAATAATTGGTAAGAACAATTAGAAGGCAGAAAGCAGAAGTTCCCACTGAAGTCTAGAATTTCAAATCAAGCTTCCAATAAGGAACAACCAAACAAGTTTTACAGATTACCTATAAAATAATACAAAACCATGAGAAGAGATGTACAAACACCATTTATCTTCTGTCCATGCCAGTTAAAAAGAAGCTGCATTAAAAGCATCATCGTTAAGAAACTTATGCAGTCAAAACAAAAGACAATCTCATGAGACCAGCAGAAGACATACGGGTATATCTGTGAATACGGCAACAGCGGCACTTGAAGTGAAACATAGAACAGAAACAACTGCCAAGCCTGCAACCTTCATTTGACAAGCATGTAATAAAAAATCAAACTTCACAATAAAATAATCTTATCACAATCTGTGTCATGAGAGCTAAATTTTAACTAGGAAGAAAAGAAGAGAAAGAAAAGTGCACTTTATTCAAGCTCACAGTTCTTAAAACTAGAACTGTAAAAGATCCCAGTATGACATGACATGACATGACGGAGAAGTTTTCTGCAGTCTGCAAATAACGATTCCAACTGACATACAGAAAATGGTAGAGATGCACTGAGGAAAGATGAGTTAGTACCTTCCACATTTCTGATGAAGCCCTTTCAGATCTCACTTTGCTCATTTTCAAGAACAATACCAGTCCTGCATAGCGGAGATATTATGGTCAGAAAGGACAGATTTTGAAATAGAAAACCTTCACATAAAATAATTAGAACACAAAGGACCTAGTTTAAACAGCAAGTTCTTTACGACAATTGTTTCTTAAAATTTCGCACAGCTCGATGAGAAATGGATAATTGGTTGAACAACATTCGATCATGATATTACTGATGAAATATATGTCTTTCTGGGGAGACAACAGTTTCACCCCCTAAAACTATCAACCATGCATATCTTATTGTTTAAACTATTTCTGAAATCACTTCTACACCCCCACCCCCCCTTGACCCACCTCTGGGGACACACACACAGAGGGAGAGAGAACTCTTGAACATTCATATCTTATTGTTTAAACTATTTCTGAAATCACTTCTACACCCCCACCCCCCCTTGACCCACCTCTGGGGACACACACACACAGAGGGAGAGAGAACTCTTGAACATTTGTATATCACTCCTTATTGTTAAATAACACAACTCAAATCTTTTATATCAGCTGATTATGTGAAGGAATGGTAGATCAAGAAGTTAGTTATTACACAAGTACTGAAGTGCCCATGTAAAGATCTATGGTGCATAGTAGCAATAGATAAGATTATATTACTGAAAATGGCAGGACAACAATTTTCTGGGACGTGTGAGCATTAATGTGGAAGCGGGATAAATAATACCAGTGTATGAGATACTAACCATAGCATGCCAATGCCACTCCCAGCAAAAGAACTGCTAAGGCAAAGAGATCTACATACACCTGGATGAAACTGCACTTCATCAATTATCAAGAGGAAGGTGGGTAGAAGGTGGCAAAGAAACAAATCACCATGAAATGGTCTAAATTTATATTCTCCCAACAATAATTTAAACACCAAAGACCAGTATTGTAAGCAAATCAATGACACCATGCTAGTTCATTTAAGAATGAAAAGCATTTTACAAGAACTACCCTTACTCGTGGGGGAACACATCCTCTCTTTCAACGAGATGCTCCTCTCAGTAAATACTAAGAAACAGTTTGGGCTCCAAGTCAAAGGTATTAGGTACACACTTATTTGTGTAATAAAATCTAACTTCAGCTAAAAATGAATATGTGAGGCTCAAAGTAATCTACAAGGAGAACCAACAACTGCTAAATCAAATGGATTAAAGAAAGAATATGTGAAAACAACAATTAAATAGATTGTGTTATAAAATCTGGTTGCAGCTAAAAATGAATATGAGAGGCTGAAAGTAATCTATACGGAGAACCAACAACTGCTAAATCAAATAGGTTACAGAATATGTGAGAACAACAAATAAATAGATTCCGGTAATCAAAGAGCCTTAGTCCATACCCGAGCCACAACAGATGAATCAATAGGGTTCCTTCCCCTCCCAATCCATATTAGTACAGCAGCTACCAACATTAAAAGAAAAACTAACAGGGTAACCTGGTCAAAAGCAAGTACACGAATTAAGAACCGAAATAGAAAAAGAGAAATACAGTGAGTTACAATGTGTTATTTTTTATGTAGAACATAGACACAATGTCTTAAAAAGCAGGGGTACAGCAGGGGGATTTGTAGAGTAGGGATTTTGCCACAAAGCAGACGTGCCGCACAAAATTTTTGAAAGAATTTTAGAAAACAATATTTTTTTTTGAAAAAAACACTAAAATTTGATATAATTCATAAGCACAAGATAAACAGAAATAATTAAGTACCAAGTGATAATAAGATGTGTTTATTTTAATATAGTTTATCACCACATACTAAATTATAGAACAAAAACACATTGTTCTTATAAGTTAGCAGTAATATAAAAGCTATACTCAAATACTAAGAAGAAAATATTCGGAGTCACAAAAGGCAGATAACACAAAGTATTAACATGGACCTAGCCCACTTATTTGGTTGTTATCGCAAGATACTTTTCGCCACATGGTTGGCCAGTTGCATTTAAAGCCTGTGAACTGAGCTGCTAAGTGAATCACAATTTTGCCTTTTAAACATTATATGTGCATACTTCATAAACTTTACCAGAACCACAACTTTTTGGCGGCTTCCCACTTTTACAGCACGAAAAGAACAGCATCTTCGGCGACTATCAGCATTTGAATTTGGCTTGTTCTTCTCCAACAAAGCTTCTCGAGGGCTATATACATCATCTTCATCTTCTTCATCATTTGACTGATGACAAAGATCAACCCTGAATTCATTTGCAGAAAAGGATTTTAGACTCCATCAATATTTAATTTCTACATGAAGATAGAGTTCATGGCTTGGCCCCTGCACCACGATTCCTTTCTATTTTAATTATTTCCTCATCCTTAGAATAAAGGTATATTGCACATTTCCATTTATTTCAGAGGTTCTTGTATGGTAAATTTTTGTAGATTTAAGTGCAAAAGGATATAAGATGCACGACAACTTTGATCACCAAGGTTTTGGTCTAATGGTGAGAACATAGTGTGTGATGTCGTGATATGTGGATTAGGCACATGTCACGGGTATATATTCCACTACAAATAAAAAATTGGTATTTAAGTGGAGAAGTTCCTTATTTTCCCCTCTTCTACTTATCAGTACTATAATTCTTGTTGTATCATTACCTTTTTCTTTCAATTTTAGAATTACTGTTGTTTCTTTTACTTTGCTTATCTTTTCTATTTTATTGTCGATATTTTTCTTTTATTTGATAGTTTCATCATAGTTCTTTTTACCCTTTTATTTTTCAAACCTGTTTTGTAAAACACTCTTTTTCCCCTTTTTGAGCCGAGAGTCTATTGAAAACAATTTCTCTACCCCACAAAGGTAGGGTAAGGTCTGTGTACACCCCACCCTCCCCAGACCCCACTTGTGGGATCACATTGAGTTTGCTGTTGTTGTTGTTAAGTGGAGAAAGTATAGAGGAGTGTGCCCATTATCCACCAAGCACCGAATGGTGCACCACTGATCGGATATTAAAAAAAAAGAGATACATGAAAACTTTGTTGGTGTAGAGCAGAAGAATCTATAATCTATGAATAGCACTAGGCTCAGGTAACCTATGTTGCTCAGACTCTTCAAAAGTGTCAATGGGTGCATGTCGAATTCTCCAAAAGTAGTGGATTTTTGAAGAATCCGACATGGGTGTGGCATTGAAAGTGAAGAGGCGCGCAACCTAGCAAGTAACTGCTATTCACCAAAAGAGGATCATTATTTGGTCAACCACATTCTAAAGTTCAGTAGCAGTGTCTTGCAAACTGCTGATTTTGGCAGCTTACTGATTAAAGTAACAGGTACTGCTTCGCTACCCAAGATTATTTTCTGGAATGAAGATGACTGGAGAAAAAATGGGAAGTTCACGATACTGAATTTTCCTAATAAATTAGTTTCTTTTCCAAAAAATTAGAATTGAAAAAAGATGGAAAATACTTAAATGCACAACAATAATTTTCACTCATTCAAGGATACAGCAAACAGAAGGCGAACTTACCAGAAAGAAAGGAGAAGAAGAAATGCAGCAAGGAAAATAATTTTGGGGAAAGCTGCAAAATAGTTTTTCATTAGTCCTAGTTAAAATAGCCTCAGTTGAAAAAGAACATGGTGGGTTTGCACATACCCATAACGACAAAGCCACAGGAGTGTGACCAGAAAATCCAACCCTTACATGCGGCAACAATTGTCAACACAAAATAAAGGAAATAACCTGCAGGAGGATAAAGTTAATGACCGATTCATACTAGCAACTAAACTTTAACAGATTACTTGCTGAACAGTAACTTACTTTATCATTATGAAATGTACAGAAAGCAAAAAATAAAAGATAAAGGTAAGGTATTAAAGAGACTGTATAAACGTGCACAGGTGGTTTATCAAAGTTTCATGTCCAAATTAGCTATACTCTTCGTACCCTTAATTTCTACCAAACAAGAAGCTAGATCTTCTACAACGACATACCTAGTGTGCGATTCCACAAGTGGGGTCTGGGAAGGTTGGGGTGTACACAAACCTTACCCCAACCTTGTAGAGAGGTTGTTTCCACTAGATCCTCGGATCAAGAAAAACATTTGCAAAAACAGGTTTGACAAATACAAGAGTAAAAGCTATTGTGAAAATACTGTAGAAAAGAAAAGTACTATCAACAAAAATAGTGAAGATAACCCCTGTAAAAGAAACAATACCAGTAATACAATTGAAGAATATGATAATAATAATAATAGTAATGATACTGATAAGTAGAGGTGCACTAAGCTAGAACCATGTTGTCCCAAAGGAAAGAGAGAAATCGCTCAACTACCTACTAACCTTCTACTCAAAAGAGGTGTCTCTTTTTTCAACTATAGAAAGAGAGAAAATAAGGGAGAAGAGCTCTTATCCGGATGGTTAGTGATAACATGCACGAGGACTCTATTATAGGAGTCTTGAGCTTTATAGTTATAGAGTTTAAATATTGGAATTCTAGTTATCACGACATAGTATTAAACTACAAAATATTCACAATAGAATAGTTTTAACCATACTCTTCACTTTAACATGTCATCTCAAACTCAATGAGGTAAAATAACTGAGCTTGATTACTTTGAAAACAAGATACTAGAAAATCAGCCCATAAAATCATACCCGCCCAGCCCGTTAAGATTTGGACGGGTTAATAACCCGCTTATTTTATGAAGCGGGCTCACTTTGACCCGCTTAGTTCAACCCATTTTAAAGCTGGGATGATACACAGCCTGCATAACTCATGAGAACATTGTCTAAATCTAAGTATATTCTAAAAGGCATTTTTTATTTGATATGTTTTATATAGTCACATTGTCACAATATAAGGGAAAAAATTTATTAGGTACTCAAACAAACTATAAGAAAACAAACTTTGAATTTAGAACTTAGTAAGAATTGGGTGGGGTGGGTTATGACCCGGTTTTTAGCTCATCTCAGCCTAACCCACTTTACCCCAAGTAACATTTAATCGGGTTAATGACCCGCCGCTGTTTATTTACTCAACCCATTTTAATATTCTCAAATTCAGCCCAACTCGCCCAGTTGACACCCCTAGGATCAGAAAATATTTGCCGGCGTCACCAGAATAATGAACACTCACATAAAAGATGGGCAGCGCTGAAACTCCGAGCCAATAATTACATAAAGAGAACTAAGAAATTGTAGTACCCATAGAAAGATCTATATACATCACCGAAAAGAGGTGTAGTGCGGAATATCTTCAACACACTGTAAGCAAATTGGCAATATGTTAATATATTACTTTGTTACAAAGAACGTAACAAAGTAGTTGCTAAACCTGAATAAAAGTTAGAAATTCAGTGCAGCAGAAGTAGTTGCTAAACCTGAATTAGAAACTTAAAGCAGCAAATTTGCATCTGAATTAGAAAACTAGCATGATCTTTGAACTTGATTTACATTATCTTACCTCTAAATATTTCATGTAGTTGTGCATCTTCCAACTCATTTGTCTCAGTTTCTTTCTTCTTTCTTTCTTCTTTTTTTATAGATTGCACTTCGATTAAATTACTTCTTATTTCGTATTAGCACATTTTTCAGAAGAACCCACATTTCAATTATGTTTTACGTTTAATTAAAACATAACATGTCGCTTTTCAACACTTCCACCTTTGAGTCAAATGTTAGTGAGAAGCTACACAAGGAACAAATATCAAGAATATTTGCTAGTTCTCTAGGTATAAGAACCCAGTTACCCCATACAGACGAAAAGTTTGCAGGAAGCTTGTATTCCAATAAAATGATAAAAGAAAAGTGGCATATTACCTAGTCTTCTGCAACTTCATATTTTGCAAAATATAATCTAAGAACTTATTAAGTCATATTTGCATTAACTCTTAAATTCTTTTTTTTTTTGATAACCGACAAATCCGTCTGTGACCCGCCCTTTGGACCAATCACAGCTTTCTAAACTCAGTGGATAATGGGTCCGCCCCTCTACCCTTCTACACTTAAATACTGGGATTCGCTTCGCATGGTGTGGGGCTTGCATTAACTCTTAAAATTGCTTATCCTTTTGTGCTTCAGCATTATTTAATCTCTCCCATGTGCATTCAAAACAAAATATGCATCAACAATTGACTTAAGAAACATATATTATCTTTTGATAAGAGCTCCCGGGGAGATCTCAGGGAAAAATAATCCGTAGATAGAACGATGATACTACAGAGAAAATAAGATGCTTACCCAAATTTGAAGATCCAATCATCAAGTGAAATACCTGCAATTTCGTAGTGAAGTCTAGTAAGCATGATTTGTAATTAGCACATAAGTGAAATAAAAAGGAAGCCTCATTGGATGTACTAGAGAATTTTATAAAGGCCAACCAGGACAAAAGGGACAAAAGGAAGAAGAATCATTAAACCTACTTGATTACTGTCACTTCATAGCAGTAAAGCTAAACTAATTAAGGCAATACATTTCCAAATTCTAATATATGTGCAATTTCATAGTGAAGTCTAGTAAGCATGATTTGTAATTAGCACATAAGTGAAATAAGAAGGAAGACTCATTGAATGTACTAAAGAATTTTATTAAGGCCAACCAGGACAAAAGGAAGAAGAATCATTAAATCTACTTGATGACTGTCACTTCATAGCAGTAAAACTAAACTAACAATATATTTCCTAATTCTAATAGATGTAGTGCTACCTCTGAGTTGATGAAGTCTTTTATTAGTTATTACAAGGAGCTAGTCTACGTAGAAACTATCAAGTTTAGCTTAGTTTCCTTTTCCGATAGGTATATCAAGTATGCCCCACTTCACAGTCAGGTATTAGAAGAACAAGGAGGTAGACTGATTCTGGTTTTTTTGTAGTGCCTTCAAATGAGTGGAAGAAGCATCTTGTATGCACCATACTAATATCATTTTATACAGAACGAGACTCCTCAATATTCACTAATATCAGCTATTCACAAATGCATTTGTGTTCTTTTGAAGAAATAACATCACCAGAATATCCAACCCAACCTGCATTGCACATTGTACCACTTGGCTGGAAGTTAACATGGTAG
>JAJOOR010021784.1:0-20359 GCA_036250505.1 Solanum acaule | reverse complement strand
GAGGTTTGTATTCATCACTAGGGGGTTTATATTTGTCATGTGGAGGGTTATATTTGTCACCTGGAGGTTTGTATTCGTCACTAGGAGGTTTATATTGGTCACCAAGAGGTTTGTATTCATCACTAGGGGGTTTATATTTGTCACGTGGAGGATTATATTTGTCACCTCGAGGTTTGTATTCATCACTAGGGGGTTCATATTTGTCATGTACACCTGGAGGTTTGTATTCATCACTAGGGGGTTCATATTTGTCATGTACACCTGGAGGTTTGTATTCATCACTAGGGGGTTTATAGCATGGAGGTTTATACTCATCACTAGGGGATTTATATTTTCCATTTGGGAGGTTATATTCGCCACACCGACATTTATATTTGTCATGTGGAAGGTTGTATTCGCCACTTGGAGGGTTGTATCCACTATGTGGGGGTTTATTTCCACCACTTGAAGGCTTATATCCATTGTTATATTCACCACCAAGAGATTTATATCTATTGTTATAATCGTCATGTGAGGATTTATATCCACTACCTGGGGAATTATATCCACCACGTGGAGGATAATATCTGCCACCAGAAAATTTATGTCCATTGTTATATTCTTCATGTTCATCTCCGAAATATCCGTCAATGTCATTATATCCATCATCGTGTACATCATCCGATTTCATTGCTACAAATATCAAATGTGAAATTTAAAAACTAGCATAACATTGAGTAAATGTCAAATAATAAGATAAGAAATCCAATATTTCAAATAGATAATTAATAAAAGGAAAAAATAATAATAAACTTACAGGTCTCAGCCAACTCCCTAGCTACAACCTCAGTGCTTATTATTGCAAAAATAACCAAAAAAATGCCAAGAAACAAAAATGGCTTGGAACCCATCATTTTTTTTCTTTTTCAAAATGTAGTTATCTTAATTAAAGGATGAAGAAATTGATACAATATTGGGTTATATTTATACTAAAAGAATTCAATGTATTAGAAATTGATAAACGGTCACTTATCACTTATCTTGCCCAACCACCATGCATTGATTATATTTCATTTGTTTCAATTTATTTGTATTATATTTTCAATTTGTTTTAAAAAAGAAGGTAGTATAGAACCACAATATTTATCTGCATTTTGTGATGTACATTAAATAAAATAATTGTTTATAGTTAAAAAATAAAATAAGCATATATTATCAAAATATTTTCTTATGATGGGAGAGTGAATCTCATACAAAAGATGAAATATTTTTAAAAAAATATAATTTTAATACTTTACTAAAATCTCTAAGAGTAATAAATAACAAAAAGTTATTATTATATTTATCATAATGTAAATTTTGTACATATTTTTTTTTACGTAATTTCCTTTTCTTGAACTTTTTTTTTTTGGGTGAAAATTTAAATAAACACAAACTATTGCTCTAATAGACTAATATTAATAAAAGAGCTTAAATCTTACTTAAAGATAAACTGCTATAAGCCTATAACTATACAAAGAAATTTTCGAAAACACGTTTTAAAATACGTAAATTTTAAAAGTTTTCCAAAGTAGGTTCTAATTGCTCAAACAATTTTTATTGCGCAAGTTTTCTACTTCATATATTTGAAGTATATATTGCTATCATTTTTGGTGGTAGGTGATCGTTAAGCCTTCTATTTTTAATTATACGTTTTCAAATTTGAAATATTTGAGAAAAAAATTACTTTTGAATGGGAACACTATAATCCTAAAGTGGACCATTCCTGTTAGAGAGGCTAAAGTAGAGTTGAGACGTCGGATTTATCTTGAATCTAATATTTTTTATGTGAAGCATAAATTTTATAATTAAGAATTTATTCAAATTGCAACAAATTTTATAAGAAGTGATGGTAAACACTTAAGCCGGATTTGAATGAAAAAGAGAGTGTCTAACTAATATGGGTAATAATAAAAGCTATAACCATTCCTCTTATAATTTATTTATTTTTTGGAAAAGGGTCTGATATACCTCTCAACTTTGTTATTTAGAGCTGATATGTCTCTCGTTATGAAAGTGACTCATATATATCCACATTGTTATACAAATGGTTCATGTATACCCTTTTCCTCTAACGAAAGTGAAAAAAAAAATTAATTTAATTTTTTTAATTATTTTTTTGAAAAAAATATAATCCATATGGGGTATATTAGATCCTCCTCACACGTATTTTTGTTTTTTTTACTTTTATGTTTCAACTACTAATTTAAATTTATTATTTTGATAATCAAATTTATTTATGTTTCACTAATTTTCTTGTAAAATTTATTATAGATGCCTCATTTATTTTATTTTATTTTTACAAATAGAGAAACTAAATTTCAATATAGTCGAAAAAAAATAGTTTAAAATTGAAGGAACCTTTGGGAGGTGTCAAGGTTGTGAGGTATAAGTAGGTAGTGCATGTAATACATGTTTAATCAAAGTAACTTTTCCACCTTATGGAAGAAAGTGTCATTATATGCTATCAAGAATTGTCAAATCTGGAATCTTTTTTTGTTATCCCTTGTAATACTATGAAAATATTTTTTATTTTTGTCTCCCTCCTCAAACCATTTGACTTTTGATTTTTGTATCAATAAAAAAAGAGTCATGTATGCAAAGCCACTTGATATATTCAGCATGAGTTTTGTTGGCATCTTCTCTTTCATATTCTATTTTACAATGAATGTATGCTTCTTCAAAGAATTGAACTTTCTCTTCCTATTCTTATGCGTATCGATCGATTCGGTTCGGTTTTAAAGTTAACCGGTTCGACTTATCGGTTATAGATTTGTAGACATGCTAAACCGTTATAGAACCATTAAGATATAGGCTTGTTTTGGCTATTGTTTTATCGGCTATTGATCGTTATCTGTTTTTTTTTAGGTAACTAATTTTTTTCATTAATCACCCGAAACAGAATTACAAATCAAGCTAGCTACCACAACCAGCTTAGTCTAATTTATAGCACCATCCTAACCAACTACTATCTACCAGACTCCTCATCAATCTCTACAGAAAACTAAGACTTTACAAGCCATGATTGTACTACATCCTTTGCCCCCAATGGTGCTCTAATATTACAAGCATAAGCAATATTTCTAGTCAATCTACTCTCATCCACAACCTGTTGTTCAAAAATCCTGACATTCCTTTCAATCCATAAGGCATGCACAGTTTCAGCAAATACCACTTTAAAAATTTGGGCTTTTTGAGTCTTCCCTCGGGCATTCTTGAGTATCCACTGATAATGGTGATCCCAATCTCCTCCAATGTTCTCTTGTCTTTGCATCCAATCTAATATTCTACTCCATAGTATCCACTGATAATGGACATTTGACAAACAAATGTTCTCTTGTTTCATTTTCCTGCTGACAGAATATACACAAAGGATTGACATTAATACCCCATTTAACAAGCCTATCTTTTGTGAGAAGTTTAGCCTGCACTAGTAGCCACATAGTGAATATAGCTTTAGGCCTAGCAAAATTGGCAAACATCAAGCATTTCCATGAGACTCTGATCCTTTCCCCAATCAATCCAAGATAAATTTGCTTTATAATACCATGTTGTTTTTTCACCAAATGTTGTACTTGATTTCATTGAGTCCTAGCTTCCAATATTTTCCTTGTAATCCAACATGCTTGAGATGGAATGGGCATAACTTGCACTTGTTGCTCCTTTATATAGTAAGTGTGTATCCACAACTTATCTTCTTTATGTGTAAGATCCCAAAAAACTTTGGTTTGAGCAGCTTTGTTCCATAAATGTAGATTTATGATATTCAACCCTCCTGCAAATTTAGGCAAACATATCTTATCCCAAGCTACTAGAGCTTTTTTGGTGATAGTACTTACTCCAGACCAAACATAGCTCCTACAATAGGCCTCAATGGTCTTTACTACCTTTGTGGGAAGCAAGAACAGCTGAGCCCAATAAGATTGTATACCAAATATCACTGTCTGGGCCAATTGGATTCTTCCTGCATAAGATAATTTCTTTGCTGTCCAAGAAGCAATTCTCTTCACAATTTTTTCAATAAGTGGTTGCCAGTGGAGCAGAGTCAACTTCCTAGCTGATAAGGGCACTCCTAAGTATTTGAATGGCAATTCTCCTGTGCTGTATCCTAACTTCTGTATGATAACATCTTTATCTCTCTGAGGCACTCCACCAAAATAGGCACAACTTTTATCCAAATTAGCTTTGAGTCCTGAGGCACAGGAGAACTGTTGAAAACATTCATTCATTGTTGAGATAGATTCTAAATCACCCCTTGCAAATAGCTGTAGATATTCAGTTTAGCACACTTGGGGTGAAATTTAAAATTCTTATTCAATTTCAATGCACATAGACTTCTACTAAGATATTCCATGGCTATAGAAAATAAGAAAGGGGAAATGGGATCACCTTGCCTCAATACTTTCGCAGCATCAAATGGTTCTGTAAACTCTCCATTAACCACAATCGAGTAGTTAACTGTTTTGACACATTCCATGATCCAAGCCATAAACTTCATAGGAAACCCCAACTCTTCCATAACCTGTTGAAGATACAACCATTCTATGCTATCATAAGCCTTTTGAAGATCTATCTTGAGCATGCACCTAGGTGATGTATGTTTCCTCCCATATGTTTGTACTAATGCATGTGCTAAGATAATGTTGTCTGCAATTTTCCTCCCAGGTATGAAATCAGCTTGTGAATCACTTATAACATCTGAAATGACTTGTTGTAGTCTAGTAGCTAAGACCTGGAAATAATCTTGTACAATACTGTACAACATGCTATTGGCTTAATTGTTATCGGTTTAATTGTTAAGATTTAACACAAAAAAAAAAAATCACTTAGAAACAAGATGACAAACTAAATGAACCATGCATGCACATGAGTTGCCAAAATGCATCTTGCTTAAAAGCAAACACTGTCACATTGTAGAATAACCTAAAGTTTGAGACAACCTAAAAAAATATGAAACTAAACTCTAATTCAAAGACTTTATATACCAAATGGTATAAATATAATTAGATAATTTACTATCGGGTTATATGTTAATTCAATTTCAATTTCTGCCCATGCTCTTTCACTATTTTTTTTCATTTTCATGGGCCCTCTCCTTGCTCTGCATCTTTGGTCTTTTCAGCATATCAACATTGGTTAATAGTGTCCTTGCAGTTTACATTTTACAATGTCGACAAAACTTAGAAACGTTCTCGTATCCAAGTCTTTGAGTAAAACCTTTCAACAGATTATATTAGATTCATGTTTAAGACAAAACCCAAATCGAATTTAGTTTTGGCTTAGTGAGATTAACCTCCACCCTAACTTTATTCATGCTTGGTCTAGTTTTATTATTTGTAGCGAAATCCATAGAAATATGAGTACCGAGGGGCCTTAGTTCCAAGTATGACAATGGAACGGCAAACCTGGTAGCAAGGGCGGATCTAGATGCAGCCAGGGGTTGGGGTTCACTCAAACTCCCTTCGTCGAAAAATCACACTATATATATAAGGATATATATATATATTAAAATGAACCACCTAAAAACAAGTAAGAAGTATAGCTCAATGGATAAGGGAGTTCAAGAAATGGCCCTATGTCATGGGTTTGAGGTCCACGTGCACACTTCTTCTCCTTTTTCATTATTTTTCTCTTTTATGCCATTTTTCTTTCTAATTTATCTTTGTTTAAATTTATTAGACATATTTTTATTTTAATGTAACTCTTTTTTCATGAACTAACTTAAAATAAACTCCTTAAAATGATGAATTATATTAAACTTGAGTTTGAGATAAAAATATTTTTTTTTCTTAATATAAGCTAAATAGATGTAATTGAATGAAGAAACTTAAAATTCATCAATATCGTTTTAACAATATCAATTTAATAAAATTCATGACTTACAGCTCATCAGTAGCCTCTGTGGTTCCATACTTGGCCCATTTTCTTAGAACCTTCATCCACGCCTTCCACCTACGGCTCGTCGAAGGAACGATGGCTCGTAGGTGGGCTCCTATGTTGCCAACTTACAGCTATTTCAGGATCTTTCAACACCACTACTCCAAAATCTATTTCCTGCAAAATTAGATCAAAACGTCATTATACCTAATAACAAAAAGCCTAAGACTCATGAAAAACTCCAAGTTTAATGCATCAAAAATACTATAAATTCACGGTACATCAATGCTCAAATGTATAAAACATATTCTTTCTCTGGTTTGAGATAATTGCTCAAACTATCCTCTTAATTGAGGTAACTGTTGTTGTCCATCTTGTATTCCTAAAATACTTAGAACAAAACTTTGAATAACTTGGTAAGAAACAACAAAGTTTAAAGAGTATTTTCAAACTAGAAAAATTAAAACTAGTAGAGAAAATAGAATCAGAAACAAACTAGAAACAATATAAAAATACTTTTCCCAAAGAAAGAAAATCGAGCCCACTGAATGCTCAATGTCCCCTTAAGGAAATTATTTCCCTCAAGTACCCGAGGTTAATGGAATATATCCTCCCAGGATAGAACGATCTTACTCACTAGTGTATCAGTACCTAAAACCATGGTGCCAACGAACCACTCAACTGCAGTAAAGTACACTTAGAATACTAGATTTAATAGTAGTAGAAGAAGAAGTCCAGAAAAATTAGTTCTGCTAAAATGAGAGGAAATCCTTCAATTTATAGAAAACAAAGGGTAGTGTGAAAAGATTCTTATTGTGCCTTACCGGAAAGGTCATAAACCTTTGGAAAAGTCACAATCTTTCGGAAAGGTCACAACCTTTCATAAAAGTCACAACTTTTCATAAAAGTCGCAACTTTTTATATAAGTCGCAACTTTTCATAAAAGTCGCAACTCTTCATAAAAGTCGCAACTTTTCATAAAAGTCACAATTCTTCATAAAAGTCGCAACTCTTCATTTTCCATTCACACCTTTTAAAACCCAACAATCCCCCGCATGAATGGGGAATGACTCCACAAGAAACAGACAAGTATGTGTACTTTACAAGCAAGAATTAATTGCATCTGGATAAGTAGGTTTCCCCTTGGACTTTCCGTAGTGAACATATGTCGGATATACTCGGTCAATCGTTAGATGCGATATCTTTGAACCATCGAGCTTTGGTGTATACCTAGACAACCATATGTCACACAATTAACCCTTTACCATTTATGGTTCTTACGGTTGTGTTCGTTTCAGCCATGAACACCTCCTGGTTTCATGAGTGTATAGAGAATAAGCTTTTGACAATAATTCTCTTTGAAGCGGCTTACACTTCACACTCACATAGGTTATTTCTAACTGTGTCATCGCGTAGATACACTATTAGGTCAAGTCTGCCAAACTTAACAAACCATTAAAAACTTTAAGCTTTATGAACTCATTAACAAGCCTTAATGTTTTAACCTCGTTCCTAAACATGTCTTCATCATGAGAATGGATTGAGTTGATTGACAATGTCGAACCGTCAGCCACAACTTTGTTTTTCTCCTTGAATCTAGCTCTTGGGATCTCTAGTCTGCTAGATAGAGTTACCTCCATGATGACTTGTTCTAAGCCGTAAACCCATTCCCTTAGATGATCTTTCAGCTTTGTCTCTAGTTAGGCCTTTTTGTAAGTGGATCCGACACATTATCCTTTGACTTTACATAGTTAATTATGATAATTTCATTAGAGAGTAATTGTTTTCTAATGGTATTATGTCTATCTCTTATATGATGAAACTTTCCGTTATACATCATGCTCCATGCCCTACCTATTGCATCTTGACTATCAAAGTGTATGCATACTGATGCCAAAGGTTTAGACCAAAAAAAGAATATCTATCAAGAAATTCCAGAGTCTTTCAACTTATTCACCAGCCTTATATAGAGCACCTAGCTCAGAGATCATTGTAGAGCTAGCGATACATGTCTTTTTGGAAGATTTCCAAGAGACTGCTCCTCCACCAAGAATAAATACATATCCACTCATGGATTTTACTTCATTTGATCCCGGTGATCCAATTTGCATCACTATATCCTTTCAATACTGCTGGATATTATTATAATGCAAGACATAGTTTTGAGTATGTTTTAAATACCCCAAAACTCTTTTCATTGTCATCCAATGAGTTCAATTGGGATCACTCGTGAACCGACTCAGTTTATTAACAACAAATGCTATATCTGATCGCGCACACTTCGTGATATATATCATATTTCCCAATACTCTAGCACAATCCAATTGTGAGTCACTTTCGCCTTCACTCCTTGAAATGCAAAGCTCACATTTATTGGAGTCTTGACAATATTGAAATCCAAATATTTGAACTAGTCAAATACTTTTTCAATGCAATGAGACCGTGACAATGCTAAACATTATAGAGTTCTAAGGATTCTTATACCTAAGATCTCATCAGCAACTCCAAGATCTTTTATATCAAACTTACTTTCTAGCAAACGTTTAGTAGCATTTATGTCATTAGTGTCTCTACTGATGATCAACATGTCATCAATATACAAACAAACAATGACCTTGTGATTTTAATGTAAGCACATTTATCACTTCCATCATTCTTAAATCTATTTTCCAACATGGTTTGGTCAAATTTCTTATGTCATTGTTTGGGTGCTTGTTTTAGTCTATAAAGTGACCTAACAAGTTCGCACACTTTCTTTTCTTTACCAAGAACCACAAAACCCTCGGGTTGTTCCATGTAAATTTCTTCCTCCAATTCTCCATTTAAGAAAGTTATTTTCACATTCATTTGATGAATTTGGAGGCCATATACCACAACTAACACAATTAACATCCAAATGAATGTAATTCTAGTTACTGGCGAGTATGTGTCGAAAAGATCAAGACCTTGTTATTTTTCTAAAGCCTTTGACAAAAAGTCTTGCTTTATATTTTTCAACAGTTTCATCGACATTCATTTTCCTTCTGAAGATTCACTTTGAACCCAAAGGTTTATTTTCTGGAAGAAGATCAATTAACTTCCAATATGGTTGCTCAAGACTACATCAAACTCATTATTGACACCATCTTTCCAAAATAATGAGTCTACAAAAGACACAAGAAATGTTACAAAATCATATTCGAAGGAAGTAGATGTCCTTTGATATTTACTACACCTCTAAATCTCTTTATTAAGTACAGTCTCTTTTTTTTCTTTCCAAGGTCTTTTAAACCCTTCACTAGACTACTCAAGTCTAATTTTACAGTCCACAATCATAGGTCCTATTTTAATCCTTTTAGGAATAGGAACTTGGACTTTGGCTAGACACCCTCACACTTTGAAATATTTCAAGTTGGATTTCCTTCATTTCCATTTCTCATATGGAATAGATTGTGTCCTGAACAAACAAAATTGTTTTCTTTCTGAAAAGACAACTTTTTGTTGTTCTCTTTTGCAGTAAGGAAAGTTCCTCCACACAAGTTTTGTGGTAAACCTGAACTTATAAGTAATGCAACCATCATTTTCTTCAAAGTTCGGGTATATTTTTTTTCATTCTACAATTCCATTAGATTTAGGTGAATAGGACAGTAGTTTGATGGATAAATCCATTTTCCAAACATATTTCTGCAAAAGAAGATTTATATTCTTCATCCCTATCACTTCTTATCTTTTTCCCAACTAATTTTCAACTTCAATATTATATTGTCTAGACATTTCTATTGCTTCATCCTTACCATTCAACAAATAGACATAGTCGTTTCTAATGCAATTGTCAATGAAAGTTATGAGATACTTTTTTCCACCACGAGATGGTGTTGACTTCATATCACAAATGTCAATGTAAATCAACTCTAAGGGATTAGAATTCCTTTCAACAGATTTATAAGAATGCTCATCATACTTAGATTCCACACAAACATGACATTTTTATTTATTGCACTCAAAGTTAGACAAAACTTCTAAGTTGATCACTTTTCCTTACAAGGTTTTGTAATTGGCATGCCCCAAGTGTTCATGTCACAAATAGTTTTACTCAAACAAGTAAGAACAAATAAAAATGTTGAGTTTGTAAAGCTCTTCGCAAGGTAGCTTTTTCTCACAAATATTTTATTCCTATTTCTTACAATTTTGTGTGATACAAACATTGTTTAGAGTCATCACCTTGTCAAATGTTCTTTTTGGAAGGACCTTTCCATAACTTTCAATTTGATTGTTATAGAACTACCCATGAACAAAGTTTCATCGGGTCCAATAAAGGCAATATAGTCCAAATGCTTCTTTTACAAAACATGACAAATGACTATTCATCAATATTCATGTTATACAATAGTTATATTTAATAGACATATCTTTGCATGAAAAATCACAACATTTTAAGTGACACTTTTTCATAAAAGAACTCAATCATTTTGAACAAGTATACATATAATGTGGTAGTTTCATACTACTCATACCATATAATAGTAAAAGAGAAACTCAACTACCACAATATCAAATACACTTCAAGAATTTTATGGGTCTATCATAATACAAAAGTATCATTAAATTTCATATCTTGTGCTCCAAATTTAAATTAGACACGAAGTCTAATTTTATCGTTATCATAAGCAAAGAACCCCCACATTTAAAAGATGATCTCAAAAATATTTTTCAAGTATTTGAAAATAGTTTTTCCACATATTTGTTTTCTCATACTATCAAAATGTCATTGGCAATATGAAACCTCTTCTGAAATATTATTCTACAAAAGAATTATAGTGCTTTAATTCCCTTTTACAATCTTTACACAATGTCAAAGTTCTTTCCATAGAGGCACAAAATCACAAACTCTAAGTCACTTGTCTTTTTCTATCACAATTAGACATACCAATTAGTATTTAGAATACTAATAATAAAGACAAAAACTTTTGTACAATTTTTTCTATTTAACAGTGAAGTTTATAGAAAACAAAAAGTACAAGGCAGTCTGTTCAGGGTTCCAAACTCAACGATGGCAACTAAACACGAGGGTTGCGCTCGTTGCGGGACTTAACCCAACACCTTACGACACGAGCTGATGTTGATGTCTCTAGTAAACCAAAGTCATCGTTTAATAGCTATTGTTCTTCACTTTCTTCTTTACAAATAAAAAGTGATTCGATTGATGGGATTTGGTATGAGATCGATGACCTCGATGAGATTGATATTCCAATCTTTCTTTTTAGAACGTATTGATTTGACCCCATACGCGGGACCAAGCATGTTGCCGCCAGAAGCAGAACCCCGTATATCTTCTAGAGAATCTCCTAATTGTTCCAGAGCAACTAGAAAGAGATTCTTTAACCAAAAAGAATTCGGTTTAGAAGTAGGATACCTATCCATAAGTTTTCGCAACTCAATCATAGATGATGGAATCATCAAAGATTTTACCTCTTGGTCTATCCTTGATCAAAGATTTCTCTATGAAAAATATGAATCGAAGTGTGAAGAAGGGGAGGGAGAAGGAGCCCTTGACCCTCAGTTCTTCTGGATTGCAGCCCAGAAGGGCACTCTGGAGCAACCTTTCGAACTGCTGTTGAATCCATGGGCAGGCAAGAGAGAACCAGGCGAACTGAAAGATCTTAGTAGCCAGAGGAAAAGAAAGCAAAACCGATTCCCATAGTAGGACTGACTTATTAGATGAAGTTTTCATATTCTTCAAACCAATTGCATAGTCTTATTTATCTAGAGTAGAAAACTACAAAAGTTTTTACTCTACAAAAATCAGACACAATCAAATTCATAGGGAGTACAAAACTACAAAAGTCTTTTTTCTCCAAACAAAATAAAACATATTCTTAGATTATCACATAGAAATGCTTTTATTTTCAAATAGCCTTCCAACTATAACATTTTGACATACTATTTTATCAAACAAAAATGTGCATCTCTCATTCTGGAAACTAAAGAATTTTAAAGGCAACACTTTTTGCCAAGGAAAATTCATTCAGAAATCATATGGTTTGCAGATCTTTTTCCAAAGACATACATGATAAATATCAAAATTGTTAACTTTTAGAAACTATTTTCCTCCTTAGATAAATAATAAGAAGGTTACCTGGTGTAAGCACCGAATTCTGGAGAAGTAATGCATTAATCTTCTACTTCCATGATATGTTTCTCTCAATCAGTAGAATACAAGAAATACCAACAGTATAATAATTTCCTTAAGATTGTTGTCCATCTTGTATTCCTAAAGTACTTAGAACAAAACTTTGAAGAACTTGGAAAGAAACAACAAAGTTTAAAGAGTATTTTCAAACAAGAAAATTAAAACTAGTAGAGAAAATAGAATCAGAAACAAATTAGAAACAATATAAAAATATTTTTCTCAAAGAAAGAAAATTGAGCTCACGGAATGCACAGTGTCCCCTTAAGGAAATAATTCCCCTCAAGTACCCGAGATTAATGGAATATATCCTTCCATGATAGAACGATCTTACTCACCGGTGTATCGGTACCTAAAACCACGGTGTCAGGGAACCACTCAACGACAGTGAAGTACACTTAGAATACTAGATTTAATAGTAGTAGAAGAAGAAGCCCAGAAAAATTAGTTCTGCTAAAATGAGAGGAAATCCCTCAATTTATAGAAAACAAAGGGTAGTGTGAAAAAGTTTTTATTGTGCCTTACCGGAAAGGTCACAAACCTTTGGAAAAGTCACAATCTTTCGGAAAGGTCACAACCTTTCATAAAAGTCACAACTTTTCATAAAAGTCACAACTTTTCATAAAAGTCGCAACTTTTCATAAAAGTCACAACTCTTCATAAAAGTCACAACTCTTAATAAAAGTCACAACTCTTCATAAAAGTCGCAACTTTTCATAAAAGTCACAACTCTTAATAAAAGTCACAACTCTTCATAAAAGTCACAACTCTTCATAAAAGTCACAACTTTTCATAAAAGTCACAACTCTTCGTAAAAGTCGCAACTCTTCATTTTCCATTCACACCTTTTAAAACCCAACAAATGCTTTGAAATATCTATGAACACATAAACTCGTTTAGAAATCAAAATTTCTCTTTTCTCAAAATAATTTTCTCTTTCTTTATGTAAAAATGAAACATTTGGGAAATACTTAGTTCCTTTATACTCTTTCTCAAACTCCTCTTTACTTGCTCGAAAACTCAGTTTAAAACACAAATGTTGGCTATAAAAGATTCTCAAGATTTATAACTCAAAATAGGGTTCTTGATGAAATATAGACATGAACGAATCAACTCAAAAATCTCAATAACATTACAGAGAACTCAATACTCAGAACTCAACAATACTACTCATCTCAAGAATACTCAATTCATTATGTTCACACTGAAATATAGACATGAACGAATCAACTTATGAATCTCAATGCATAACATATAGCAATTCAATAATTAGAAATATAATTTCAAAAAGAATCAGGAACTCAAGTACTCAAAATCAACTCATAGAATACTCAAATCTAAGGTTTGAACCCTATATTTTTTTTACTGATTTGAAAGTAGATGTAGGGTGTGATGACGAACTAGTCCAATACTATGATAGACTTACATACCTGGAAGGAAAAATTCATTGAAGAATCTTAAATAAGAACTTGATTAGAAGCCTTGTAACCCCAGCTTGAAGGAGAACAATCAAGAAAACCTTTCTTGAGATTCTTGAATTAGTTTCTTGAAACTCTATGGCCAAGAATTAGGATTATCATTAATGATTCATAATTGTATGAAGAAATTTGAGTTGGAAAGAATGAAATTCTTGGAGAAAGACTTACCTTGAAGAAAAATCTTGAAAAAGATTGAAAGAATCTTGAATGGAGTCTACTACTTTGATTTTTCCTTAGGTTTTGTGTAACACCCTGTAACTAGAAAGAAGTTAAAAATTGGAAATAGTCATTTTTGGAAAGAATATAAAAATCTGGAAAATTTGTTAAGTATGTTAAGTTGGATTTTTGGTCAATTTCAAACAACCATAACTCCTAGCTCATGATGATTTACATGTGTTTCTAGATATCATAGGAAATATCTTGGAATAATCTTTTCAACGCCACCGAGTTTGCGCGATTCCGAGTTCGTATGAGTGAGATATGACCATATGAAGTTGGGTTGTTCAAATAAGGAAAGTCAAACCGGATTTTGGAAGGGTATTTTAGTCTTTTCCTTACCCAATTATTTTAATTCGTTTTTAGGAGTTTAATTGGGGTCAAATCAGAATTTGGTCAGTTTAGAAAATTGGAAACTTACGCTAGGGCTTGGAGAAATGAGAAAAGAGGAGAAAGAAGGAGAAAAGGCAAGATTTGTCAAGAACGTTCGAGTCTGGTCGTGGATTTCGCCAAGGATTCAATCCTAAGAGGTATGTGAGTTCACATAGCGATGGGTTCGTTCACCCACACGTCAAACATGTTTAATTCAGCATGATTTTCATCCTAAAAGATTGAGAATTTGAGATTCTTGAGTTGTGTTCTTCAATTGTTTTCATTCTTGAACTTATATGGGATTGATGAGTTTTCTTGAGATGTTTTAGCGATGTTAAGAGTTGTTTCGAGTTAGATTCTAGTGTACTTGTTTTGGGTATCTGAATCTAAGAAGATATTGAGAAAAGAAATTGGGTTTAATCGAATTAAGGTCAGAAATCGAGAAGAAAAATTCGTCAAATTTCACCTGGGGAGGGTTTGGCACGGCGCACCCCATATGCGCCAAAGAGGCTGGAGCAGCGCGCTTACAGTGCGCCAGAAACGAGCCCTAGTAACTTAGGGGATGGTGCTGCGCGCCAGGGATGAGCCCAGGTCATCTGCCCCTACCCGTGTTTCATCGTTTAGCCTGTTTAAGTCCTTCTAAAGTGTACTAACACTTCCTATTGATTCTAACTACTCTAAATGACTTCTAAACATCTAGAAATCATCCAGAAATAGGAATCATAACCTTGAATCCATAAATTCAAATTCAAGGAAAGTTAAGAGCCAAGCCTAGGAAGTTCTTAGAGTCCTTTCAAGAAGTCTTTTGCAAGTGCTTTTAACTTTGTTTTTAAGACTTAAAGTTCAAGTTGAGTAAAGAGTAAGAAGTAAAGAATGAAGTTCATTTCTTCAAAGATTATAAGGGAACTAAGCATTCCCAAGTGTCTAAAACTGTTTTCACATTTGAACAAGAGAGGGAAACACCGATTTCCAAGAAGAGCTTTTAAGCTAAGTTTTAAGTAATTATCTCAAACCAAAGAAATAAGTTTTGTTTTAAAAACATATGAGCTAAGTATATTTTTGGGAGTAGTATTGAGCACCGATATGGGGATGTGAGTTCATAATAACTCAAGTCTCCATAAACCATGTAGCCATCATGGGTAGTAAAGGATCATGCTTTTTAGATGATTCCTTAAGTGATTTTTAGCATAGACTAGTGGATCCACTTAGTTAAGGCGTTCTATATGATGGCAAAGTATATGACAGTTCTGGCAGCGTGGGCAAGACGTTGTATCACCACTTAGCTCATAGTGGTGGTTGTCGGTTAGAGAAACTCCCACAGAAACTATATTACTTTATTATACCAGTACAGTTGAGTTTGTTATTGCAATTCTTTAACGAACTAAGTTGCTTTCTACTATTTTAAAAGCTTTCGATATATTGCATGTGTATTGTTGCTTTATATTGAGTGAAGTTATTCATGAGTTGAGTAAAGCCAAGGTAAGTGTTTCTTTCAGATTCCCTTCAAGCTTATGTTATGTTTAGTTTTCCCCTCACATACTCGTACATTCAATGTACTGATTCCATTTGGCAAGCATCGTTGTTATGATGCAGACACAGATAATCGGCATCCAGTGCCTCGTTGATCCAGTTGAGCATTCAGAGTCAGTTGGTGAGCCTCCTTGCTTTTCGGAGGACTCTTTTTTTATCATTTGCTTTTAGTATTTCATTTGTTAGGATGATTGGGGGTCTTTTCCGGACATCCCTCCTTGTTTTAGAGGCTTCATAGACAGTTAGTAGTTCAGTTGTCTTTACATTATTATTTCATATGTTAAGACTTGAGTTGCCATTTTGGCCAAGTTGAATGTTTAACCTTTAAACGTTCTAAGTAATTTTATTAAACAGTTAAGTAGAAGTGCATTTGATCATTGTAATAATGCTTAGAGTTTTCCGTTGAGTAAGTATGACAGGCCAAGGGTTCGCTTGGTGCCAACAATGGTTCTCGAGTGCCAGTCCTGCCCAGGGTGTAAGCTCGGGGCGTGACATTTTGCCTTAGGATTTGAGAGAGAAGAGGATGGGGGATTAAGAGATGAAAATTTAATTTTGGATCTTTAAGTAGTCAAGAAATTTGTTAAGAGTTTTCTTAGAGGTAAAAAGACAAAAATGACCCTTTTAGTTGTTTTCCCGTCTACTAATTCATCACTGCACTGTATCATATTACTAAAATGGTCATAACGTTTTACTTGAAACTCGGATTGACGTAAAATTTGTGGCATTGGAAAGAAGATTTAAATACCTTTAATTTGATAGGTTATGGGCAGCGTAACTCTCTATATTATAAGAGATACGGTCGTTTGAAGTTGACCCAAGTAGAATCTTACATCATAACTTAATCACTAAGGAAACTTGCAACTCAACTTTGTGCTAGGGGATTATTGTGGCCTTAATTCATCTCCAAATTTATTCTCACACTAAATAATTGACCTTTACACATGATCAATTTAAGAATCACCTTATACGACCTTACATGTAAATGAAGAATTGTTCGAGTCTTAACTTATAAATTATCGGAGTGTTACAACTACAATATTGATGATTTAGACATATTTATGTATTTAAAAGTAATATGACATATTATACAAATCAAAATGATACTCTAATTGGCATACTCAATCAGATCAATTATCAATTCTATTTTTAAATAATTCTACTATTTCTAGAATAATTTTCATAGTTTATATAATAATTTACTCAATTGAAAAAGTTTTCAAAAGTATAATGATTAAGAACTTAACTATGATATAACATTTGTGGTGTTATGTAACATACAATAACTTATATATATTTATTCTTGTCTTATGAATTATTATAAGAAATATTATACTGTCAATTTTAAAAAATAATTATCAAATTATAATTAAGTATTTATTACATGTAAATAAAGCAATGTTAATATATAATGTGCAAAAACAGTTCTCTTTAACTTTTTAAAGTATTGTAGAATTCCAAAAAAAATTGACACCTTGGTACCCATTAGAATAATAATTAAAAATGTTAGCATATAAAGATACGTTAAGAAACATAAGTTAACCATTCAAAAATTTTGTAATGTGTTACTTCCAGCAACCCATGCTTGGGGGACTAATAAAACAATCATGCCCTATCTAATATATTTGTTGTGGTTAGGTTCATCTTGGACCAAAACCAAATGGTTTAGTATCTAGGTAATGTTGCAAAATAACATCATCGTATATACATATCGTTCGAACCTAGTTTTGTACCATCAACAAAAAATAATAATTTAAAAGCTTATTCAGAATTATTTATTTTTCTTTTTATTTATTTAAAATAAAAATTAGTATGAGAATATACATAGCAAAAGTATAAATTTCAAATCACAAATCTTACGTAGTAACTAGATAATGTAATCAAACGAACTAAGAAAAACTAACTTGTTGAAATTTTCACAAAATTCTATTCAAAATTATTTGTTTTTCTTTTTATGTATTTTAAATGAAAATTAGTATGAGAATGTGCACATCGAAAGTATAAATTTCAAATCACAAGTCGTACATAGTAACTAGGTAATGTAATCAAACGAACTAAGAAAAACTAACTTGTTGAAACTTTCCCAAAATTCACTTGGTACCACATAACTGTTACCTTATACTATTTTCCTAACTAACTATTGCAACTAAAACTTGTGTAGGCAATCAACAACAATTAAAGTCAAAGCATTTTGCTTATAAAAAGCAAAATGTTTTTTTCTTTCAAGGGCAAAACGTTGTTTGCCTTAATCCAACAATTAAACTCAAATTTAAATTCCTTACGGAAGACCAGTAAAATAAAATTATTACTTATTATGTAATAAACCTTCTCTTTTTTCAAATTTGATTATCTGGGTTTTCAATTATCTATCTATATATAATAGGAGAAGAAAAAGTGATACATGTCATCACCACATAAATTTAGAATTTTTAAATAATTTAAATTAATTATATGTAATTTGTTTAAATAGCAAATTAACAAATTACTATTTTTTTAAAAAAATGAATTTAAAGCATTTTCAATTAAATGAGATATGATTTTAAAACAGTTTCAAAAATTAACTGAAATTGTGAATCTGTATTTATGTGATATAGTTAAGTGAAAGTAGAGAACTTTAAAATATTGAAAAAAATTAACGTTTCTATCTATATACAATTGTTCTTGAATTTTCAGTTTTTTAAAAAATCAATTAATTAAATATTATTAATCTACATTTTTTTAAAAACAAATATTATTTTGTTTACAAATTATACATAAATATATTTTCAAAAAATAATGTCAAATGCCAACATCAAAAAAAAAAGTTACGATTAAATATTTCTAAATAATTAAAACAAGTAAGCATCAGAGATACTCTCAAAATTTAATTTTTTTGGAATCAATAATTTAATATTATTAATCTGAATATTTTAAAATATTAGCACAAAAAAGAATATATTTTTTAAATAATTAAAGAAGAGATAATTTTAAACCAATTTAAAAAATAGGATTTTCTTTTTGGTAAAAAAAATAGAATGATGTAACTGTAAATCTATATTAAAAATTAAAAACTAAAAAGTAATTTAATATTCTTTATTTCAAAACTGTTTACATGAAAATTGTTTTTAATTTGAATTTTAAAATTTCCTATTTTAAATATAATTTAAAAATAAAAGTGCAAATTGTTAAATAAATAAATAATAATAATAATAATAATAATAATAATAATATTTTGGATAACAGTGCATTTGAATTGCTGTAAGCCTGTAACTGATAGCGTTTTTAAATAATTTGGATAACGTTTTTTAATTTTTAAAATATCAATTATCTTTAAGTATATTAAATAATAAATTACAATTTAATAAACAAGATAGAAATTTAAAGCGGTTTCAAAAATTAATGTGACAGTTTTTTTAAAACTAAAACATATATGCCTAACAAAGCCCACATTTATCTAACTTCCCATTTTTCTTGCCCACTTCTGTATATTAATTTTCTCTTGACATGAAATTTTTCATTAGAGCAATAGTTCACAAAATACAAGTTCTACCATGAACTATTGCTCGTGTTTGAAATGTTACCAAACACGCCGTTGGTGTTGAAGTCAACGAGCAGGTTCGTAACAAGATCTTAAGAAAGGATTAAGAAGAATTATGCAGTTAATGATTTTTTATTTGTGGTTTATACAAATTGTAGCATAGATGATATTAAAGACATTGAATTTCATGTTTATTGGCCTTTCTCTTATTCTTTCTTCCTGTGTTCCACTGATATTTGACCATTTTCTGAATCAAAAAATGCATCTCAATGACATGTTTTGTTATTTCTTCACAATAGTGTTGTTGTTCCTCTTAACTTCACACTACGAAACTAATTGAATTGTCAAAGACATTTTAATTTATATTGGATGATCATGCTGAATCTTTTGTCTTATGTTAGTGTTTTTTTTTTTTTTGGTTTCCCACTCGGTGTTCGAAGCCCACATTGGAGCTCCGATTAAATCTGGATCGCGCTCTGCATGGCCCATTTGGGGGTGGCGCTCCCAACAGGACTTTCTCCATACCCAGGGCTCGAACCCGAGACCTCTGGTTAAGGGTGAAGCACTCCCACCAGTGCACCACAACCCATGTTGGTGTCTTATGTTAGTGTTATTGTTAATACATAATTACTATTATTAATCAAAATGATTATATTTAATTTACCCCTTCTTTATAGCTAGAGCCGTCAATATGGGCTAGGCCCGTTGGGCCGGCCTGGCCTAACCCGGGATTTGATAGGGTTGGGCTACGATTTTTGTAGCCCATTTAAGAAAAGAGCTTTTTAGCTCGGCTTGAATAAGCCTGCCGATTTGTGGGGCATGAAAAATATGGATAGGGCCGACCCGTGGGCCAAATAAAAATTAATTAAAAAATAAAAAATAAAATAGAGTATTAAAAATAACAAGAGTCTAAACTCAAAATCAGTTTAAAGTTTGAAATATTACAATTTAAATACAAATTATGTTTATAAAATACGTATTATGTAAAATAAAAATTCCCTAAAAGTTTTAGGAATCACTACAGAGGCCGTAGCCTATGGAATATTGTCATATAAGTAATTTTTTTGTTTTCATCTGGAAAGTATAGTTTAGGTAAGTTTTTACATAATAATTTTACCTTTTGTATTTGTATTTGGTCTTTTTTATCAAACTGATATTCTATATCTTTCTTTAATTTTTGTTGTAATG
>JAJOOR010021782.1:0-15702 GCA_036250505.1 Solanum acaule | reverse complement strand
CTTCCAATTTCTAATGATTAATTAATCATATATCAATTATTGTCATAATTATCCAATATGAGTATTAAAAGCTTATGCCTTTACTGAAGGACTACAAAGAGAAAAAAAAAATATATATGCCATTCACAGATTTTGTCAAAATCTGACCCTTTTTCCTCTCAACTCCACGTTACCATAAATTAACAATAACCGACTATCTGTGTATCCATAAAATAATAAGAATTAAGGTTGTGATTATACCTTATATTTGCTTCCATCGAGTTTTTACAGAGATGCTACGGCTGATTTTGAGTTTGACTCAGAACATCCATCCTCAGTTAAGTTAATTTGTATGGGCCAAGTGGTATAGGGTTTTAACTTAAAATATATTATATATGGACTTGACTCATTAAACATCAACTAATAAAAATTAATTATTTAATAAATATCCGTTAACTAAATAACCGTAGTTAAATAAATAGTTCAAAATTCCCAACCAACTTCACAAACTGATCCAAAGTGACTCAAGGCAACTACCGAGATGGGTAAAATGGTAATTTTGTAAAAATTTCTAAAAATGACTTTCTGGGTCATTACATATACGCTACTTAAAAGCGTATTATCATATAATTCCATGAAATTAATTTTTTTCTAGAGATGATAATCAATTACTTAAAGAGTAATTTTGAAGAGGATAGTACATGGAATAAGGGGCGACATTATAATGACTCTGGTTCAACTATTAAGATATTATTCGCTTAAAACTTAAGTATATACCTCAATAATTAATTTATCATTTCAATATAAAACTCGTGTACACCTTCTAGATAGACTTATCCTCCATTACGAACATCACATACACATAAGGTAATTGAAAAAACATATTTCACACCTCTAGAAATAAAATAAATATATTTGGTCTTAGAATTAAATGATGATTATTATTCAACTAACTAGTAGCTGCAAGTTTGGCAGTTGGTAAGCATTTGGTAGTGGTAAAAAGTATGTTATTCATTATTTATTTTTTTACTATTCGTTGTTCAATATCTGTATTGAAGTCCGACTATTCTAGATTCATGCCCTGTAGGGCTTCATTTAGGAGAAAATATTTTCTATCAAGAATTTTTTTTATATCCAAAACTTCTAATTAAAGAAAAAATAATTTTATTCACTGCATTACATCATTTGCCAGTATAAATATGTTGTTAATGAAGGACATTTTTACCAAACATTTGAAACTATTTTTTCAGGAAAGATACAAAAATAAACTGTCTTTATATTATTTATGTACATCACTTTCCTGACTATTTTTATACTATATTTTGTACTATATGATATATGACATAAAGTAACAAAGGCAAGGCATAATACATAAATATGACATTTAACTTGACGTCAGTTGGCAACTATGACCTTTAATTTTAGTTGTGCACAAGTAGACACTTAAATTTGTATAAAATTGAACAAATAGACACATTCGTCCTACATGGCACCCTACATGGAACTTTTGTGTCCTATGTGACGTCCTACATGTATTATGTTAGGTAGGACATGTGTGTCTACTTGTTCAATTTTATACAAGCTTAAGGGCCTACTTGTGCACACTCAAAGTTGGAGAGCATAGTTGTCCGTTGAAATCAAGTTAAGGGTCATATTTATGTATTATGCCGAAATTGTGTGATAAACGTGTCATCATCTTCATTCTAAAAAATATATTTAAAATAAATAAATGTGGTCCTGTTACTCAAGATAAGGATTTAATATTTTAAAGTAATTGGAATTTTTCTCTTTTACCAACAATTTCGGACTTTTTTTTTTTGCTTTATCACTCTTTGGAATAGTTAAATGGAAGCTTGAAACAACAATAAATATATGTTTACTCTTAATTAAAAGTATCTATCTTTCTTGATTTTAAAATATCGATAAATATATTTTTATGTGATCTATAAATTATAAGCTCGAATTCCAAAAATAGTTAATTAATATTTAGAATAGATTGTTTATAGCATTTGAGATGCGATCCTTTTCTAAAATGCAGAATACTTTTTGTACCACCTCTTTGAAATAATTCTTTAATATTACTGTATTACAGTATTTTTTATTTATAATTTATCGATATTTTAGATCACGATTTAATCTAATAAAAAAAAAGTTAAATACTATCGAAAATTGTATAGACGTTAGATGTCTTCTAATAGCTTAGTAGAATTATGGGATTTTTTTTTTTGCAAAAATGAATTTGTGGTGTGAGTTTAAAATATTCGGATAAGTGACTAAAGTTAAAATATTTTAAAAATTAAATACCATATGCCGTACAAAAAAAATTATAGGTGAAGCGAATCCCATAATAATTCAAGTAATTAATCACTAAACGGTAGGGTATCCTGACATACTTTTCTTTTTTAAAAAAATATATTCTTATATTAAAAATACTTTATAATCACAATGCTACGACATAGTTTAGATCATAATTTTTTTAAAATTTCGTGCCCAATAAGATAATATCACACAATATATTACTTATTATTATCCTATGTTCAAAATAATATAGTATTTTTTTTCCAAATAAATTGTAAAAAAAAGAGAGCAGAAACTTGATAATTGTTTATAAGTAAATATGCAGAAGAAGTTTAAAAATTCGATGTCGAAATTGAAAAAATGTCTTTATTCATATTCACAATTTAAAGTTTATGAATGGTACGAATAAGAAACCATGTGTCTTTTTGTAAGAAAAATAACATCCGCAGAATTAATACTCTGTAAAATTAATATAACAAAGATCTCATTGACCAAAAAAACTATCAATCAACTGACTAAGTCAGTCTTTAAATATGTTTAACTTGAGTCTTTAAATAAGTATGATAAACCAATAAAAGTACTTTTCAATGACTAATTAATTTAATTAGTTTTTTAATACTCTTTTGTTCCAATTTAAGTGTCTTAATTATTTGATAGATCATGAAATATATATATATATATATATATATATATATATGTATAAATTAATAGATTTCTGGGTCTTGTAGTCTTAATTTAAAGGTTTGTGTACTAGGAGGTAAGGTGAAAGGATTGCAAGATGGGAGTCCAGCCCTCACCAGTCACCAACATGGTGAAAATTCAAATAGTCAATCAAGTTGATTAGGTGTCGACACCAACAGTGGAAAACTCAATCGCAAGAACTACCAACGATACAATCGCCAAGAGATTTTTGGATCTTGTAGTCTTAACTTAATAATTTGTGTACTTGTAACATGTGAGTTAATAGGGGGAGAGAATTACTAGACAGGGAATCGAGCCCTCACCATTATGGTGAAAATTCAGATAGTCAACCAACAGTGTTGACAAGGTGTTGATGCCGGTAATAGAAAACTCAATCGCAAGAACTACCAACGATACAATCACCACCACAATAGAGTCTCACATCCAATGTCTTGTGTGATAAAAATGTGTCATCAAAACTTAAAAATAAATTTTATAGAGCGGTTGCTATTCAATTCGATACCTCTTTTCATTACGTGTAAAGAGTTTTATTCAAGTAACTACATCTCGATCCCAAACAAGTTGAGATCAACTTCACCTACAACACAAATGTTTCTTCAAAACTTTTGTAATCACTTCCCCTTTGAACTCTTCTACATGAGCAAAAGAAGAAGAAAAAAAGTACATTTAACCAACAGAGCTAAACAAATGTTTGGAACAGGCTACCAGAAAATGCTCGAATCAGTTTTTTCACTGCAGTTGTTTAGACGATTTTCAGTCAGCATTGTCATGTAATTCATCGTGGCTCGTTCTATCAACTTCAGAACTATTAACGTGGCCATTGGCATCGTCGTTGGAGTCATATATGTGCCCCAATTTCACGCGTTTGGTCTCTAAGTACCTCTTATTTTCTCTAGTTATAGGAGCCAACAGGGGAACTCTACCTGAAATTGCCAGACCATATCCTTTGAGCCCAACATACTTCGCGGGGTTGTTTGTCATCAGTTTCATTGTACGAACACCCAAATCTCGTAGTATCTGAAATCCAATCAACAGGTTGATGTTCAATCATTGAAGTTAATAGAAAAACATAAACAGAAAACAAGAAGAAATGTCCGTGTGAAGGTAAAGGGAAGCTGCCATTAGCATGTAACTCAAGAAAATCGCAAATGTTTCACTACTAGCCAACATTTTTCAGAATGATTTAAAGTTGAAGGAACAAAATATGTACAAATTACTAACTCAGGGATCCAATCGACAAATTTACTATAGATATATAAAGGACTATACTGGCAATTGCATTTCTCCCTCACACTCTCTGTATATATATATATGATCAACAACAACATACCCAGTGAAATCCCACAAAGTGAAGCGAAGAGGCTGTTTATGAAAGACCCTCGGCTCAAGTAAAAAAATCAAAGTAGTAATGAAAAGATAAAACGGCAGTGAAGAAAACATGACAACTAATAGAAAAGCAGTGTCAAGCATACATGCAAGGAACAACATCAACAAAATAGTGCGATAACCTATACATAATAAATAACAGATGGTAACAAATAACAAAAGCAAATATATGATCAACCTTGTAAAAGAAACAGTAAGATCAAGGAGGACCGATAAAGATGTTAAAATTTAGTTTTATAATCAAGAAAAATGATAACTTTCTTTGCAGACAATACCTGTGCGCCAATGCCATACTCGCGTGAATCAACAGGTAATCCCAGCTCTTCATTAGCTTCAACCGTGTCATGCCCATCATCTTGCAGGATGTAAGCACGAAGTTTATGTCCCAAACCTATTCCCCTTCCTTCATGCCCACGGAGATATACTAACACACCCCTTCCAGCTTGTTCAATTTGGTTCATTGCAAGCGCTAACTGCTTACCACAGTCACATCGGGCTGACCCAAATATGTCACCAGTGAGACATTCCGAGTGCACTCTGACAAGAACATCTTTCCCATCTCCGATATCACCCTATTAAAATTGAACCTTGTCATGATTGTCAAAGAATAATCAGAAGGATACTCCCTATTTAAACAAATCATGTATTCACAGTATTACAATTTTTTTCAAGATTAGTTAAAGAAATGGAGTAGATGGAATTATAGAAAAAGTCAGTGATTATGGTCAGAACTACAAGATCATCTAAAGAGAGATTTTTTTTTTTGAGTTAAGGGTAGCCATCATCTAAAGAGAGAGATATCCACATAGATTATGAAAGAAGCAAGTTTATTCAGCCCTCTAATCACAACTTTGCTTACTTTGACCATGGCAATATGTTCAATTCCATCCAAGACAGACTTAAAACAATAGGCTTTAAAAGGTCCCCACGTTGTTGGTATAGGTGCAGCAGCAGCGAGATCTACCAGTTTCTCTCTTTTCCTTCTATACCTGCCAAAGGATACAGAAGTCATACTTCTTCTCATTTGACGCAAGACTAATCGGGACACAAATAAGTACTACTTCGCTTTACAAAGTACTCTATGAAGTAGATATTCATGAACAAGTGGTTAGTCTTGTTATCTTAAGAACAACTATACTTCAAGAAACTGGAAAGGTTTAGACTTGTCCAGTTTATGCATGACCTATAAAGCCTATTCGATTTGCCTAACTCATAAATCATCATATTGCCCTTTCAACCGTGTTTCTCCTTGCTCATGTTGACGTCTATGCTGAATGAATATTGTCAACTCATAATATAAGTCAGATTCAGAATCATGCAATTGAGGATAAGCCAATCCTGACATTAGAATGACACATTTTATTTTATTTAATTCTGCAAAAGGAAATGACAAATAGATCAATTCTCATCCACTCGGAATCTTCCTAGTATTAAAGAATTGGCATAACCAAACACAAAGCAATAAGGAAAACAATGTCTTTCATACTAAAGGAGCAAGTGAGAGCTATCCATTTTCTATCTTGCTAAAGGGATTTCAACTTGCAATAATAGGTACTCCCTTTAGTCCCATTTTATAAGACAGTACCTTCAGTCAAATCTACAACTATAAGACGATCACTACTAGGATAGATACCACTTTTTCCTAAAGTACGATTTTCTTAACAAGTTTTTAAATAACCTTTTAAAAGCGAAATCCTTGAATATTCTCCTTGTGCAGTTTCTGAGTGTATGAAGTTATTTTTGGGAATCAATCGATGTCCAGAATTAACTTTGAAAATCAGACTGGTTGACCCTTGTGCTTTGAATTGCGTCAATTCTTCCTTGACAGAGGTTTTCTTTTCACATTTTCTTTGAGGGTTGGAGGTTGCTTGGACAAGCTGATATGTTAATAACCAGAAAATTAATCATAAGGTTTTTAGGTTGCCTTCATGAGTACAATCTCATTTGAATTAACTTTTTTGAAATGCATCCATTTCTCTAAATCAGCAGCATCTTGGGAAATTCGTCAATTTCTTCTTTGACATGTCAGAAGGATATAATACAGGATTATTAGCTTTTTTATTTTTTAACAAGCGCAGGATTATTAGTGTTAGAATTGTGAAAGGCCGAAAGCTGTTAATGTTATTACACATTTATCCAAGTCGTTACCTGATTAAATCGGCAATGGATACAATCTTTAAGTTCTCAGCCTCAGCAAATTGGCAAAGCCTCGGCAACCTGGCCATGGAACCATCATCATCCACAATTTCACAAAGAACAGCAACAGGGTCCAGCCCAGCCAATACAGCAAGATCAACAGAAGCTTCAGTATGGCCAGCTCTTTTTAGCACCCCTCCTTCTCTATACTTGAGTGGGAAAATGTGTCCAGGTCGGTTGAAATCCTCGGGTTTTGAATCAGCAGATGCTAGAGCCAAAACTGTTTTTGCCCTATCATGTGCAGATACACCTGTTGTGGTACCATATTTTGCATCCTATCAGATCCAACTAATTGGTGTCAATGGCTGAGAAAATTTGAGTTGTGGGCACTAAACAACTGTCAGAGCAACATGCCCTAATAGTATATGCTTTTGACTTCTGAACACGGAGCAATTCCAACCAAATTACAAATTGTAGTCATGACAAGTCAACAAAAGATTTTTCACGCCTCAAAAGCAAAGTGATATGATTGGAAAAACAACTGCTCTCGATCATTATTTCAAGGACTATGAACAATAGATTGAGAAAATCTCTTAAAATGCTTATGCACAAACTGTAAGCCCCTGATCAAGTTCCATACCTATTTGACATATTGAAGAAAAGTTTAGTGCACAAGACTTAGCTCAGATGAGTGTTGGCATTGGGCACTTAAGCAAACATTAAAAGAGAGTTAAGTCTGAGTTGTAACAAATATGGATGAAGGTAAATAGGAGATCCCCTAGGTTTTGTCCCAGCAAGCCAATAAAATGAATATGATGTATGTGTGTTTCTCCTTGATAGGAGGGTGTGGAAACGAGTATCAGGGTAGAGGGTCAGTAGGTTGTCTAGTGTATATCCTTACTGTATCAGGAGTATTAGTATTCTTTTTATGTTTGCTTATTCTTTGATCGCTAGAATTACCTGATTGTTTCTTTCACTTCGTTTATCTTATTATCCTGTTGTTGTTACTGTTTGTTATTACTGCTTCTTTTTCTTCTCTCCTTGAGCCAAGAGTCTATCTGAAACTGCCTCTCTACCCTCACAAGGTAGGGGTAAGGTCTGAGTACACTCTACCCTCCTCAGACCCCACCTTGTTGGATTATACTGGGTATGTTTCTTGATGTATGTGTGTCTCAAAGTAATCCCTTTCAGATAGATGTTCACTTCTGAGATCAATCAATCCTCTTGCATAGAAAAGGCAGTTCGGATCACAAATATACTCAAAAAAACCTATCGATGATTTTCTCTATTATGTATCCAATATGGATATATGACAAGGCTCAAGGGCAACCGTAGATCCCAATGAACATCACCCTCACACAATCGGCATCTTATTCTATTTAAAAGATCTGTCTGGAGGAATCTAATCATGATATACAGTAATCTTTTTTTTCTCAAGTCGAATAGCAGCTTCTAGAAGCTAAGTTGCTTGGACTCTCCAAAATTGTTGCCATACCCTTGACGGATCGTCCAAAAATGCACTACTTTTGGAGGATTAGACACGCACTGTTACGTTTCTGAAGAGTTCGAGCGACATAGTCTAGAAGTATAAAGAAAAAGTAGCGGACATACCACAGAAACAGTGAAAGCAGTAGAGAGTTTCTCCTCATTTTCCTTTGGCGGTACCATTAGTGGAAGTTGAAGCCTGTCTAGATCTTCACCTTTCATACTTATGCACACAATTCCAGTACCATGTTTTACAATGAAGGCCATTGCTTCAGGTGTTACCAATTGTGCTGCCATTATTAAATCACCCTCGTTTTCTCGGTCTTCATCATCTACAACAATTACCATCTGCAAGTCTTTTTCCAAATTACTAAGGGAAATGAAAGTACAAGTTTCGACTTGTATGAAACTTAGAAAATGTACACAACAAAAAAAGTCCACATCTTAGGAGAAAACAAACCTTGCCCTGACGAATGTCCTCAATAGCCTCCGGAATAGAAGAGAATCCTTCAACGGCATGATCCAAGTCAAATTCATCAACACCAGAGAGAAACCCACTTCTGTTTGGAGCTATTACAGCAGCGGGTGTTCCAAAAGCTATTTCGTCAGGTTGTTGCTGAATTGTAGTTTTTTGGACTCCATTATTGACAAAAGAACCTTTTTCTGCACCTTGGTTGTTAAAACAAGACCAGACATCATCTTCTCCTGATAATAATGTAGCTCGTAGTATTCCTCTACCACTTTTGAAGCTGAAGGGAAACTTTCTAGCAAAACTTAGCGAGGACAAATCTGATTTATAGTTTGCCATTGTTGGATTGACGAAATACATACCATGGTCGGATCTAATAAGAAAGAGAACATGAAAAACAATTATGCGTGAAGCCTTAGATTAGAAGATAAGATGGCAAGCAAAAGAAGTAAAATGCTTGACTTGTTATAAGAGCTGAAATATTCAACTTCGAGGAAGAAACACCCATTTGTGTAACTTCATCCATACCAATATATTCTCATAATCGACTAGTCAAGTCTACACATTCCAGAACAACTTATGAAACTATTACTTTTCTCCATTCATCAAGTAAAAACGACAATTTCCATTTAAGCACCGCATTACGCAATGTAACGGGAAAAACAATTTTTATTATGACAAGAGAACACGTAGCCGCTACCCTTTGGGTGCGCACAAGGGTAACGGGAAAAAACTATTGGAGCTAAAAGTTGCAATGATCATTCACAGAATGCAAGTTTGGGATTTCTGATGAGATAAATTTTGTCTTCAGTGATATAGATATGTTCATTCAGGGGTTTCAAAATATTTTGGCTCCAATACTTCTCTTTTTTCATTGTAAAAGAAAATTAATTTAAGAAAGCTCAAGTTAGTGAGACATACAAAAACCAACATTCTCAAATGTGCGCTTAAGCCCCGAAGCTCTGTACAACATGGGATTGGCACTTTGCTTAGCTTAATCAGCGCTTTAGTGTAAGATCCAAGGCAATACTCAAGTATGACAGCTTATATGTGTATACACACACACACATTATACGTTTGCGCCTTTCTACACTAAGGCGCTTTTAACTACACTTTGCGTTTAAACCCCAAGAGACCTTCGAAGCTTATCTACAAATATTGCTTTGATAACATTAACAAAACAATATAAAAACAAGATTTCATTTATAATGTGCATCAACAACAGCTCAGAGAATACTTACAGGACTATAGCTGTAAATTCTCTGTAATGTGGAATTCCTGCTATATTACATTCAAACCCTGTCTCCTTCAATAAACAAATAAATCCTATCATCTTATTTTATTCAATAGCATACAGAATTTGTCTGCCTTGGTTTCTTAAACTGAATGTATTAGTACCATCTAAATATGTACTCCCTCCGTCCCATTTTAACTGTCGCTTTAGCTCAAAAGAATTGTTACTTTAGGAATTCCAGACTAAAGTAGTTAATTATTTCCAACTATACCCTTAGCATTAAAGAATAGTTCTTTTTCACACTACACTATACATTGTTTTTCTTAATGGGCGTGAAAAGAGCTAAAGTGACACTTAAAATGAGACGGAGGGAGTATTTCGCTAATCTTATACTCACACCCCAAAAGACTCCAACTTTTTTAATCACAATTTTCTACATAAGCACTATACTAAACATTGTTTTTCTTAATGGGCGTGAAAAGAGCTAAAGTGACACTTAAAATGGGACGGAGGGAGTATGTCGCCAATCTTGTACTCACACCCCAAAAGACTCCAACTATTTTAATCACAATTTTCAACATAAGCACTATACTAAACATTGTTTTTCTTAATGAGCGTGAAAAGAGCTAAAGTGACACTTAAAATGGGACGGAGGGAGTATTTCGCTAATCTTGTACTCACATCCCAAAAGATTCCAACTTTTTTAATCACAATTTTCTACATAAGCACTACATTAGACATTGTTTTTCTTAATGGACGTGAAAAGAGCTAAAGTGAAACTTAAAATGGGACAGCGGGAGTATTTCGCTAATCTTGTACTCACACCCCAAAAGACTCCAACTTTTTTAAATGACAATTTTCTACATAAGCACTACACTAAACATTGTTTTTTTTAATGAGCGTGAAAAGAGCTAAAGTGACACTTAAAATGGGACGGAGGGAGTATTTCGCTAATCTTGTACTCACACCCCAAAAGATTCCAACTTAATTAATCATAATTTTCAACATAAGCACTACACTAAACATTGTTTTTCTTAATGGGCGTGAAAAGAGCTAAGTGACACTTGAACTGGCACGGAAGAAGTATTTCCCTAAATCTTAAACTCACACCCCAAAAGGTTCCAACTTTTTTAATCACAATTTTCTACAAAAGCACACTATCCAAAGCAAGCAAATTCACACACACACACACAAACAAAAAAAAGAAAACACTTACAATAACTAGGTCTTAGATGCTCCTAGAATCCACTACACACAACCTAAAAAGGAACAAACTTTACAAGATTCTTGGAACTAAAATGAAATGGGGTCAAAGAAAATGGCAAAAATTAACCAAATTTCTAGTGATCTTTGCTATTTTCAACCAATAAAAAGAAAAGGGTGTTCAAGAAAACTCACCTCAAATGAGAAAAAACCATTGAATTTTGAATTGAAGCCATTATTATGCTGACCCAATTTGAGTATAAAGTTGTAATCTTTGATGAAATTGAAGAAGGCTTAAAGAGTTGTTGTGGATAAAAAAAGCAGCTACGAGCAGATGCTCAATGGAGCTGTTAAAGGCCACTGTTTGGGGATCATGCGGACTTTGAATATGAACCGTTGGATTAGGATGTTTTTTTCTTAAGATGTTGGAATTTTAGGTCCGTTCGGTAGTCCGTTAGAGTTATATATGGATAGTTACGATTGAACCTATCTACAAAATAATATAATATACGTACTAGTTATATGAATTTCTAAATTACAACTTAAATACTATTTTCAACGCCCAATTATATGGTCATGGGTTAGCCACCAACAATGATGGCTTGCTAGCCTGCTTTATCCACCACTATACGCAAATCTATTACTAGAGCGGATGCCACGATATTCAAATATTTTGATTGAAATTCAATATATATATATTTATATATGTATATTCGTATGCATATGTATAATAAGAAAATGTGTAGATTTTAATCATGTCATCCAAAGGAACAATGAATGTCAAGGAGCTAATGGTTAAAACTCAAGTTAGATACGTTGTTTAAAGCAGTTGGTACTTAGAACTTATGTTATATATATATTATTGTTTAAAGTAATAGCGTGACATTCAAAATTTCAAATCTCAAATTTGATCTATCCACTATTCACAATATTGTCTTCAATACCATTCAACTTCTACAGTTATTTAAACAAAAAATTAGATATCAATATTAATCATAAAAAAAATGACACATCACATTCTTTTATTTATAATCTATATATATCTATATATAGGTTAATTGCAATCAAGTAAAAGTGGGATTGTAATAATTGTACTAAAAACTAGATTCTTAGATAATGTTAGTGGGTGCAGCACAAAAAAGAGTCTGGATTTGGACTTAGATTTTTGAGAAACTTTTTCCTCAAAAAAGTTACTCATATTGTGTTTGATGTTATTGTTAGGGACATTTGACAGTTGATTACAGCTACGTACGTATTAATAATATAAAGATTAGTTATCAAGAAAATATTATTTTAGGTAAGATTTAATTATTTCTATACTATTAGTTATTCTATTTAATACCTTACATATAATATAATACATAAATTTTGTTATAACTTATATGTGTATTAGACACTAGTTATATGAATTTCTAAATTACAATTCAAACAACATTATTAATTTAATATATGAATAATTTATTTATACGCAATTTACTATCGACATAACTCATATCCAAACTAGCTACTAAACGACCCATGTATCATCAGCATAAGACATAAAGCAGGAGTAGTGGTGGTGTCCATTTACATAGTGAAATGCTCTTGACCTTATCCTTAGTTGAAAATGACTTGAAAATCATTGCCTTTTGAAATTTCATTTCAAATCAAGACAAAATCTTTGGTGTGAAAGTTTGTGTCCAAAATTTTTCTTTTTATCTCTTTCAAAATTTATATTTAGTTAATTTGGGGTTCGATAGTTAAGATTGGCTCAAGAAAAATACAATTTGAGAAAAAACTATTCCTTATTAATGAGGTCTGAACCGTAGATTTCTAATTAAAGACGAAATACCTTATCACTATAATCTATCAAGAAATTCAAATAAGTTGTAACACACCAGAAATTTTTTTCGAATTAAGACTCGAACCGTTCTTCGTTGTGAGTAGAATTTTATCAAGGAATTAAAATTTCTTAAGTTTTAAGGTCACTAGATGTAGCACCTTGAGCTCCAAAAAGAATTAAATTGGAAATAGCAAAATTTGAAATTTTGCAAGTTAAGCTAAGTATGAGTTTTGGGTCGACTTCAAACGATCATAACTCCTAGCTCAGGATGAGTTAGGTGTTCTACCAGATACCGTAGGAAAGATCTTTGAATTATCTTTCCAACACCGCTTAGTTTGCTAAGTTTTGAGGTCGGATGAGTGAGATATGGCCTTTTGAAGTTAGGTTGTCCAATTAAGGAAAGTTAGCCGAAAATAGTAAGGGGTATTTTGGTCTTTTCCTTATCCAATCAGATTTAATTCGTTTTTAGTAATATTTTAAGGGTCTAATCCTATTAGGTTCAGTTTTATAATCCTAGTTTACGCCTAGGGTTTTAGTTGAGAGTTCAAGAAGAGAAAAGAAGAGAAAAGAGGAGAGGATCAAGTGTTTGTCGAGATTCTTGCGTCTTATTGCGGATTTTCGCCATGGGTTTGATCCCTAAGAGGTATGTAAGCTTCCATAGTGTTGGGTTTGTTCACCCACACGCCAAACATGTTATTTTCAGCGCAAATTTCATTCTTGAAGTTGAAATATTTGAATTCTTGATGAGTTCTTGATAGGTGTTCTTGAAGTTCATTCTAAATCTTATTGTGTTGGGTTTTGGATGATTTCTTGAGATCAAAGTGAGTGTTTTAAGGGGTGTATTGAGTAGATTAGAGTGTACTTAGGTTAAGTAATTGATTCTAAATGATTGGGGAAGAAATCGTTCGATTCTAGGCGAGATAGGATGAGAAAACGAGCAAAGAAGTTCGTCAGATTTTTTGGGTTGGGGGCTGGCGCGATGCACCTGCCAGAGCGCCCCAAACCCATCTCTGAAGTTTAGGGGCTGGCGCCCCGCGCCACCCATAGCGCTAGGGTCGCCTGCCTCACCCAGTTTGTCGTCGGTTGCCCCGTTTGAGTTCATTTAAAGTGCACCTTCACTCATTTTCGATTCTAACTACTCTAAGCTACTTCTAAACACCTAAAATCATTCCTAACATGATCATAACCTTGAATTCATAATTCAAATTCAAGGTAGAGTTAAGAGTTAAGTTTTGAGAATTCTTTCGAACATTCTAAGAAAGTCTCTTCGAGTTCTTTTGAGGAGTCTTCTACAACTTCTAGTAACTTGTTTCAAGACTCGAGCAAGTGAGTATAAGGATGAGGAGAATTTATTCATGAATCTACTTTGTCATTCATGAGATCCTTCATATCATGAACCATAACTCTTGAATTCATAATTCACATTCAAGAGAGAGTTAAGAGTAGAGTTCAAGAAAGTCTTTGAGTTCAATTATGAATCCTTTGAGATCCATCATCGATTTGAGTTAAGTTTTGAGGAAGTGAGTAAGAGAAAGAGAAGAGTTGTATACATGAGTTCCATAATGTTATGTAGACCTACGAGTCAAGTCGTTCATGCCCATAAATTTTGCATGAACTCCAAAAGTTGAGTATCTATGAGAGGAGTAATATCTTCATGTCCTAAGTCTTAAGTATTGAGTTTCTAACTCATTTGAGATTACATTCCTAATCATGGGACTATTACATGCTACCCATGAAGTCCTTGAGTTGGGTTATTCGTGTCTATAATTTCGCATGAACCCTATAAGTCGAACAATCTTGAAACGAGAAGTATCTTTAAGTCTTGAGTTGAGTAGTTCATGCTCATAAATTCCGCATGAACCCTCTGAGTTGAGCATTCTTGAAGTGAGTAGTATTATTGAAGTTCTTGAGTTCCAAGTATTGAGTTCTATCTATGGTTATTGAAAACCTTGCATTGAGTCGTTCATATCCATAATCGGCATGAACCATATTTTAAGAAGTCTTTTACAAATGTTTAAACTTTGTTTTAAGAGTTAAGCTTTGAAGTTAAGTAAAGAGTAAGAGTAAAGTCTTTTATAAACGTTTTAACTTCGTTTTAAGATTGAAAGTTTCAAGTTAAGCAAGGAGTAAATAGTTGAGTCCATTTCTCAAAAAGCTATAAGGGAACTAAGTATTCCCAAAGAGTTTATAAATGTTTTCACATTTGAGCAAGAAAAGGGAACATCGATTCCAAGAGAGCTTTTAAGCTAAGTTTTGAGTAATTAGGTGTTTTCAACACTTCTCTCGATTTTTATTAAGAACCCCATGCTCCTACAAGAGTTTGAGACCACTAGTTATGTCATATGACATATCGAGAGTGTATTGGGGGTGTATCTAAGTAATTAGTTAGTCAAGTAGATGAGTGTTTTTAAGGCTGTCAATATTTTGAGGAGGAAACTAATAATTTACGTCAAATTTAGGTGTGTTTTTAATACTTTTCTCGAGCTGCATTGTCCTAGCTACTCATTTTGACAATATGCTATGCATATCTTCAACACTACTTTGAAGTTTTATCCTTTAAACATTATTATTTTTCTATTTTTTTTATTTTTTATTCTCACTTGATTATGGTAATAACTTCTTTCTTTTTTTTAGAAACTCTTATATCTTGAAAGTTTATACAATTTTTTATGGCAAGTTCAACCCAAATGATACTAAAAATGGACTAAAAATGTTTTTCAATATATTTCTACCTTTTTTGATGAGTAAAAAGAGCAATGTAGTCACATAACCTCATAAATTAACATTCTAAAATATAATTCAATCAATGTCAATACTTCAAAAGTAATCTATTGTGGAATCGAAAGTAACTATTAAAATTATAACTATAATCTCGTAGTTTGTGCTAGTGTACCATTAGGAACCAATGTACTCTTATTTTTAATTGGAAGAGAGATGAGGTTTACGTAATATAATTGTAGTTAATGTGAATTTTTTTAAAATTGAAAA
>JAJOOR010021781.1:0-17557 GCA_036250505.1 Solanum acaule | reverse complement strand
TTTCAACATAATTGATTGACTAAAAATTTGTACTAATTACGGAAGTTCAATATTTTTTTTTCTAATTGCAAAATTAATGAAAAGTTACCCACTTAATTCTTTTAATTACACCTCTTCTTCTCCCTCAATTGTAACTTATATCTCATTTAAACCCCTTTAATTACTCTCCAATCATTCAACTTAACCATCCATATATTCTGCAATCTTTTTCCACAAATTCAAAACATGGGAGAAGGTAATCATAATGATATGTATTCTTCTTTTTCTGATTATGATTTGAAGGAAGCAAATATAGTTTTATGTCATTTATTCCAAGGCCACCAATTAAAAATGTCTAGATTTGCAACATAAAGGTTATGAAGAAGGATATCAATACTCAAATTGAGAACAATATTTGGCTCTATTTTATTTTTATTGTTGTTGTTTATTTTGATCATAAATATGTAAATGATATTTTTTTTTGTCAAAATATTACTATCTTATAAAGTTATTTATTTTTTCAATTTCCTCTACACCATGTTTGTTCACTTTGGGTTCCTACAGATAGGAAGATGAAATTCTTAAACAAAGCAGCATCTACCTAGAGATAAAATTTGGTATTTGTCCTAAGTTTCTTGCTTAATTTTATTCTGATACATTGTCTTATTAAAGTTTATACAAGTAAAATTATAATAGTTCTTTGTTATATATCCATCAAAAATGAAATACTTGACTTGCTAATTTTACAAACTCCTATTTGAATATTATTTTCATGATATATCCATTTAATTTTTGAAAGATATGATAGATGAAAAAGATATATAAAATTATGCTATTATTGTAAAAATAAGAAGTTAACCTTTTATTTGTTTATTTTTTATATATATAGACACACACTCATTGAATAATTATACATTTAATTTTAGTTTTACATTTTTATTCCTATATATTCATTGAATTATTTTTAATTATCTAAAATTTTAATAAGTTCCACCTATAATATATAATGAGAGATATACTATGAAAGTGTGTGAAATAATGCTAAAAACATGTTCTTTTAGTATTTTTCTTCCATATAAAAAAGAGTGGCATTTTCTAAATTCATTATTAAATTAAGATATAACTTATAATACACAAGAAAATAGATAGAAGTGAAATCAATATATATTAAAAACAAGTGTATATTTTGATTTATTGCTTAATATTACATTTTTAAAATTTTTGTATCAATCTAAAAATTACAAATAGAACAATTGATATAACAGTGTTATGATCAGAGTCCATAGAAAAAAATGTAAAGTTATTTGTTGAAATTACAAAAATTAAAGCAACATATTTTTTTTTCATCTTATCTTATTTATTTTTGTTAAAATTTAAAATCTAAAATACTTTAGTGATATATCTTTTTGACCAAGAACTACAATTATTATTTTCTTTTCTTTGGTCTCTATTTTTTCTTCATTTGTGTCTATTTTTTCTTCATTTGTGAGTCCTTGACATTACATTAGGCTTTCTACCTCTTTTTGCCCTATTTTTGACATCCTACCATTTTTCTTCTTTACCTTGATTCTATTCAACCATGGATGTGGCTTTCGATTTTGTAGCTCTTTATTTTTCCCTTTCTTCTTTTTCTTGCATTTTATTCTCTTCTTTAGCTTTCAACACTTTTGTTTGCTTTCTTTTGCACAAAGCCACATCCTCTCCTCTCTTTTTTTTCTCTTTTTCAACACCAAACTCTTTCCATACCCATTTTTCATTTGGTTTCCTCTTTCATAGCTACCCTCAACTTAATAGATTTTCCATTGGCTGAGGTGCACAATACCCAATGTCGGATCAGGGCCAAGATTGAGGTCACTTTTTACATTAGCCACCCTCAACTTAGGCTTTTGGCCTAAGTCGAGGTGCACATGTCCAAGGAGGGACCAGGGCCAACACAGTAGATTATGGGAAGGTGAGTTAGGAGTTTAGAAACAAATGGTCTAATTTAGGCTCAAAACATTTGGATCAAAGGGAGCATTAATTTCATTTGGTTGGATTCTTTTTAGGCAATTTGTGGACTTATCAGAACAAGGGCATATGATCATTTCGTAGCCTCTAGAGTAGATTATCTTAGCAGGACTAACCAGGCAAGTTCTAGATTGGCACAAAGACTGTTTGAACAATCAACTATTCTCACACACTCTTGGCACATAGTTTCATTATCAGATTATCATATTACCCAGTTCAATTTTTAGCTTCAGTCATGCCATCAAGTTGGTTCATTATCATGTCATACTCAAAGTCAACTCATTCAACTCATTCTAGTCTACAGATTTTAGCACATATCACAAATTTTCGACGGGTATCATTTTTTTTTTCAAAAAGCTTTTGCCATCATGCTTCATTATTTCTCATGCTTCTACACATACAGTCCTAACACATGCCGGTTCAACATAAATTAAGCAGTCTCTTGGGGGAAAAGAACATAGGCAAGAAAACCCCAAGAGAGGATTATGAGTTGGGTTACTCAGACCTCACCCTATCACTCACATTCCATTTACCCTACCCCCAACAAAAAATAGGTGCAATTGTCCCCAATGCACATAAAAACAGTAAAAAGTAATGGATTGGGTGAAGCAAACCTGTGGCGCATAGCGCCGACGAACTATCAACAAGCGGGTGGGTCCGATTTCCCGGTGCCCGCTGGAACAACACTTGGGTCACCCTCAGTAGTGCCCACATCATCTAGCCTAACACTCTCATTAGTGCTATCAATCACGCTCACCGCACCATCAGTGGTGCTCACATCATCCCTCTCAACAGTCGGAACCTCGACAACGGGCACATAACTTGAAGCCCCAAGCGCACTCTCACGAACCTTTTGCATGCGCAACTCCTCATCTATAATAGAGGCTTTTCGAGCCTGTTCAGTCTACTAGCGCTCCCGCTTGTTTGCTCGAGCCTCTTCAATAGTGTCAGAATTGTGGCTGGAGCGGTGCCTCTTCCCACGAGCATGGGTGGGCTCGGGCTGTGTTATGTCCTCACTGAATAAAGCTCCAAGTACTGTATCATTAGCTAATACATTAGGTGCAGACTCTGGCTCATCTGTGGGCGTAGCAAGGATTGAATCAATATCGGCTCGGAGACTGTCCAACTCAGTTCGGATGGAGGAAAAATCTGTGACGGGGGATGGCCTTGCAAGTACTCTCAACTCGAAGGCATCCAGGCACTTATGAACAGCCTGAACCTTCTGATCCACCATGGTTGCCATCCTCTTCTCCATCCTAGCCTCAGACTCTATAATGGACTTCTGCATCCATGGCTTCACATGGTGAAGCAGTGTGGCCATCTGCGCCTTCAATTTTTGAACTCGAGCTAACGGCACAACAGAGGCTCTAAAAGGTAGAGTGACTCTAGATGAGCTGAGGGCCTGACTAGCGACCTGAGAAGAGGAGGTCGGGGCATCATCAGTGTGGGCTGGAGGGGCAGGCTCATCGCTCTACATCTGCTCCATAACATCTACTAAATTAGTACCCAATGACACATCGATCTGCGGCCCTCTATGTGGTGCTGCCACATTTGCATCGTCCCGAATCAGGCCAATATCTAAGGTCCCCGTTGCCTGTATCAATTTGTCACAATGCCAGATCGACACTCCAGAGTCCCTACATAGCTGAAAATTGAGGCATGGAAAAGGGTAAGTAGTGGAGGTCTTGAACGCCTTCTCATGAATCTCTGCAAGCAGTATGCGGGGAAGTCGATCTCGAACCCAGCTACTAATGCTGCCATCATTACTGCTCTGTCCCATGTAAGTGCATTGTCGGCATTTGTGGGTGACATTATGTTCCGCACCAGCAACCAAAAAAATTTGGCCACCAAATTCAAGGTGGCCTTCCGAATACCTAAACGTGGTGAGCTAACCCACTCCGCACGCTCTCCATCCGCAGCTATGTGCCTGGCCAACCACAGTAAGACAGCCTCCATCTATTCGGCATTATGCGTGAAGGCTCCACTGCTCACTGTATCCCATATGTAGTCAAATTCAGCCGTGTTAAGTGCCTAAGTGTGATTAGGGCCAGGGCCGTAGAGGAATTGGCTGATGGTGGTATGTGATATGTCCACCGGAAAACCTCGGACCATAGTAGAAGTGAGAGGGTCCTGGGCTGTGGGCTTGGACCTCTTGTCGATCGAACCTTGGAGAGTGGCAGCATAGGAGGCATAGAACTCCCACACAATCTCCTCGCTATAAGTCCCGAGGTCTCGCGCCATCCAATTACACTTATGAAGCTGAAAAAGTTGGTGGATGTTGGGAATAGTGTGTAAGCTCCCCGTGAGGACTCTGTGCTCCTCATTAATAAGCCGAGCCATCTTCTCTTTCTCATTCCGCATTCTGGCATCCCGGTAGATTTGCCATTGCCCCTCAACACACAATTTGTTTGGCTCATCGGCCACCGGATCAGGGTCGTAGTTTCATAGCACCGAGACTTCTCCCGAACTAGTGGCCTCGTTAGACGAGGCAGCTTTGTCATGTGAACCTGAGCTTGTGGCAGATCCAGAACCGAAGCTGGAAGCATGGGCGGGCTCAGAGCCGGAAGCAGAGGCAGACTCTAAGCCAGAAGTAGAACCAACCTTAGAATCGGAAGTAGAACCAGCCGGTGACCCGATCAGTGTGTTCTCCTCATCAGACTGGGAGACAGTGACTACGTCGGTGACCACCTGTTGGGATGTATTACGGGTAGCCCGAGGTGTAGTAGGAGATTTCCTCGTGGCCGATGGAACATATGCTGGATCCTTTCCCGCATCTGTGTCTTCATCAATCAGCCTTAAAGTAGTTGCCATAGATTTCGATTTACCCCTTTTGGAGTAGGTCACTTGCTTCTTAGGCGCCATGGTACCTGTGGATGCCTAATTAGTACCAAAATAAACTCATAACACACTCGAAAAGATTTTATAACTAATAATGAACAAAAACGAAAAATAGAAAAACTTTCAGACAGTGGCTTCAGTGGCCACCTTCGGTGGGTATCTACGGTCCATGGATCCCATCTGTAGATCAGAGGTCCCAAAGAGTTGGACTCTAATGGGAACCGCGGATGTGCAGAACGCTCCGTAGACTGATCTACAGACCATAGTCCACATTCATGGTTCCACACTTAACATATTTTGTGGTGTGCAGACTCACAGACCTGATCTACGGTCCGTAGACAGGGTCTCGTGAATCAGATCCGTGCCAGGTTTCAGGCATCCTTCATGTTGACCCTAATTTTACCAATTTCAACAATATTATTTAGTCTAATCATGCATTTCAACATAAATTATACTAGTTCGTCATTCTAAGGGTTCTGATTACTAAATTCACAGGAATTTCACACAAAACTAGGAACCCTAAGTCGAAAATTGCATTTAGACTTACATTACACTGATTTATACATTATAAAGACACACAATCACTATCTATCGTCCCAAGGGTGTTTGTAGTTTTAGTTTAGCATGCATTTACATACAATCAACTACCCAAGGTCAAGACCCAATTCCGGACTTTCTATAATCAATCAATGAATCGAAATTCAAAGTGAAAGGAAAGTCTATTACCTTACAAGCAATGGGAATGGGGTGATTGTGTAATGACTCTATGCTTGCAATACCACAAACTCACCTTTTTGTACCAAACCCGGACATAAGACCTCTTGGGGAATTTGGGGGTGAGTGGAATAAAAAAAATGATTGGAATTATGGGGGAAAGATGTAGGGTGATTGATGGGGAATTTATGGTAATATGGAGTGATTGGAGTAGTGGGAAGGTTTAGAAACGGTTTGGGAGTGAATGGAGGGAAGTGGGAATGATTTGAAAATTGGGGGATTTTATTTAGGAAGGGTCTGGGTCAGGTTAGGCAGAACTAGGGTTTGGACCCACGAGACCTCATCTACGGTCCGTGGGTCGATCTACGGTCCGTAGATGGGGACCGTAGATCACATCCATACTTGGAAAATTTAGAAACCTTACCTTGGATCTACGGACACCATTCACGGTCCGTGGAACAAACCACAGACCATCAATGGGGTCCATAGACCTCTGCACCAGACATTTTTTTGCAGATTCTGCTTTTTGCCCCTGCACATGTAGCAACCATTAGCCCTTTCTTTTTACATTTTCTAGAGACTTTTTAGACACGGACCCTATGCTATGTCTAGCCAACACTAAAACAAAATTAAGACAACTATCTAAATGAGTACATAGAAGCAACTAAACTAAGAAAACTACTAAACGGAAAACAAGAACCTATTGTTGGCTAGATTTTACATTTTGGGTTGCCTCCCAAGCAGCGCTTGATTTAACATTGCGGCACGACGCATGCCTCTTGATTACTCAGACTTCATCAAGATAGTAGGCCTCAATAAGTTCTTGCACACTTTTCGCGTTTCCCAGATAAATCTTAATCCTTTGCCCGTTTACCATGAACCTTATTCCTTCACTGTTCTCAAGCTCAACCGCTCCATGGGGGAGCACTTTTGTGAGCAAAAATGGCCCGGTCTATTTGAACTTGAGTTTGCCTAGAAACACGCGCAACCTAGAGTTGAATAGAAGCACAAGATCACCGACAACAAATTCTCACTTTTCAATTCTTTGATCATGATACCTCTTCATCTTCTCTTTGTACGAGGTTGAACTTTCATAAGCTTTTAGGCGAAACTCATCAAGTATATCATTCTTTGAGTAGATGCGGCACCCCAATCCAAATTTAGCTTCTTCATCACCCACATAGCCTTATGCTCTAGCTCTACCGGTAAATGGCAAGACTTCTCATATACAAGTTGGTAAGGAGACATACCTATAGGAGTCTTGTATGCAGCGCGATAGGCACATAGAGCATCATCAAGCTTCCTTGACCAATCTGTTATGTTAGCATTCACAGTCTTCACCAAAATCTATTTTATCTCTATGTTGGACACTTCAACTTGCCCACTAGTCTGCAGATGGTAAGGAGTGGCTACATTGTGGCAGACACCATATTTCTCAAGTAGCACCTTGAACAACTTATTACAAAAGTGGAAACCTCTATCATTGATAATCGCCCTCGGTGTACCAAATCTGGAGAAGATATTCTTTTTCAAGAATGTGGCGACACTTTTACCTTCATTGTTGGGGAGCGCGACTGCTTCCACCCACTTCGATACATAATCAACCGCAACAAGAATATACTTCATCCCATGTGAACTCACAAATGGACCCATAAAATCAATGCCCCATACATCAAACAACTCTATCACCAATATAGGATTCATAGGAAGCTCTTGCCTTTTTGAAATCTCTCATTCTCTTTGGCAACGGTCACAAGACTTGGCGAAATCATGAGCATCTTGGTGGATGGTAGGCCAGTAGTACCCACACTGCAAAATCTTATGAGCAGTCCGAATACCACTATGATGCCCACCAACAGGCGATGAATGACACGCCTCAAGTACACTCGACATCTCAACTTCGGGCACACAACGATGGATAATCCCATCAGCACAACTACGATACAAGTAAGGCTCATCCCAAAAGAATTTCTTCACATCATGCACAAACTTTTTCCTTTGGTGAAAATACAAATTCGGGGGCACCAAATCGCTTGCCAAATAATTAGCAAAGTCTGCGAACCAAGGACACAGATCATGAGAAGCAGCCAATACCTGTTCATCTGGAAAAGCATCATTAATTTCAGCCCTATCACCAAGCTTTAGCATAGTCTCTTCCTCTAATCTGGACAAGTGATCGGCAACTTGATTTTTGGTCCCCTTTTTATCTTTTACCACAAAATCAAACTCTTGCAGCAACAATACCCATCTAATCAACCTCGGTTTTGCATCTTTCTTCGCCATCAAATACCTCAATGCTGAATGGTCAGTATGCCCTATGACCTTAGTACCAAGCAAGTAGGATCGAAATTTCTCGAATGCGAAAACCATCGCAAGAAGTTCTTGTTCAGTCACAGTATAATTCTTCTGGGCCACATTTAGAGCTTTGCTAGCATAATAAATAGGATGAATAATTTTCTCTCTCCTCTGTCCTAATACTACACCAAGCGCCACTCCACTCGCATCGCATATTACCTCAAACGATTGTTCGACTGCACACATGTTTGGGTTTTTAGGTGAGTTCCGTGCATCCAAACCATTTGTAGTAGAATTTCCACGTATATAGGGGTAAGACTCGGTAGTTCAAAGGTTGTGGCACCACAACTTGGGATTTAACGCTACGCCCTTCCCTTAGCGCCTCCCTCTAGGCGGGGCTCACAACCAAAGGATGCACGGGGTGAAGTTTCCACCAATTTGGTGAAAAAATGATAGGTGCAGTAACCAACTTCTCCTTCAACTCTCCAAATGCTCTCAGACAAGCATCATCAAAATCAAACTTATACTCCTTTACGAGCAGTTTGCATAATGGATGTGCAATTTTAGAGAAGTCCTTAATGAACCTCCTATAGAAACCTGCATGCCCAAGAAAACTTCTAACACCTTTTACAGAGATAGGTGGTGGAAGCTTTTCTATTACCTCTACTTTTGCTCTATCAACCTCAATGCCCTTCTCAGAAATCCGATGACCCAGAACTAACCTTTCTTTCACCATAAAGTGGCACTTCTCCCAATTTAGCACCAGATTGCAGTTTTCAGACCTTTTAAGCACCTCAGCCAAATGGTCCAGACATCGATCAAAAGAGTCACCTACCACAGAGAAATCATCCATAAATACCTCAATAGTGTCCTCTACCATATCTGAGAATATCGATATCATACAACACTGGAAGGTCGTTGGAGCATTGCACAACCCAAATGGCATCCGTTTAAAGGCGAAAGTCCCATAAGGGCAAGTGAATGTGGTCTTCTCTTGGTCTTCCAGGGTTATAGAAATCTGATTGTTACCCGAATAACTATCAAGAAAACAATACCAACCCTTACCTGCAAGTCTATCCAACATCTGATCCATGAATGGCATAAAGAAATGGTCATTTTCTGTCCAAGCATTTAGCTTTCGGTAGTCCGTGCAGACTCTCCATCCAGTCATGGGCTGTATCGGAACAAGCTCGTTTCTCATTAGGAACCACAGTAATCCCACCTTTCTTGGGCACACATTGAATAGGACACACCCAACTACTATCTGCAATGGGATAGATAACTCCAGTATCCAACCACTTGATGATCTCCTTTTTAACTACCTATTGCATATGCGGATTTAATCTTCTTTAGTGCTCAGTACTAGGCTTGTGATCTGGCATGAGTTGGATTTTATGAGAACAGCTACTAGGAGGGATCCCAATAATGTCTGCAATTGTCCACCCAATAGCTCGCTTGAACCTCTTTAACACAGAAACCAAACACTTTACTTGTCATTTAAATCTGCCGCAATGATGACCGGTAAAGTATCATCTTTTCCTAAGAATACGTACCTCAAATGTGATGGTAGAGCCTTAAGCTCCAATTTCGGCGCCTCCTCTACAGACAGTCTTGCGGGTGGGGACTCACGACTCTTCATGTCTAACTCCAGTTTCTTTGGTTTCGAACGATATTCGCACCTATTAAGTGCGGCGACCAACTCATCATACTCTTCAATACCATCACTCTCAAAGTTCATCATAACCGCTGCTAGTGCCTCAATACCCAGTCTCTCTTCAATCTGCACCTCAGACCCACTCTCAACTCTATATGTTATCGCATATACTGATTGGAGCTCACTACTCTACTTCATAGACCTATAAATATTGAAAGTTGCCTCTTCATTGTTAAGTCTGAACTTCATCTGCCCTTTTTCCATATCAACTAAGGTGCCCCCAGTGGCAAGGAATGGTCTCCCAAGAATAATGGGAACCTCAAATCAACCTCATAGTCAAGAATCACAAAATCCACCGAAAAGATGAACGACTTCACTTTCACTAGTATATCATGGAGCACACCAATGGGCCTCTTCACAATTCTATTGTCCATGAGCAACTACATCGCAGTCGGTTTTGGATCTCCTAGACCCAATTTCTTGTAAATAGATAGTGGCATCAGATTAATGCTAGCACCAGGATCACACAACGCCTTAGCAAAATGCAACAACCTGATAGTACATGGAATAGTGAAGGCACTGGGATCCTTCTTTTTCTACACAAGGGATCTTGTAGCAATAGCACTACATTGTTGCAATCTATCATCATCTTCGAAGCTCACTACCCTCTTCTTTGTCACCATATCTTTTATAAATTTTTGCATACCCAGACATTTTCTCCAAAGCTTCTATCAATGGAACATTGATGGAGAGTTGTTTCAACATGCTTATAAACCTGCGGTATTTGCCTTCTTCAGTCTTCTTCACTAACCTCTATGGGAAGGGAGGTGGAGGTCTAGGCATGGGAACAACCTTTTCAGTTACCTCCGCTTCTTTCTCTGTCGCATTCTCGGACTCTCCACTTACCTTGACCACATCATCATCTTTGCTATTCTCAATTTCTACCCCAGATGGCATAGGTGGATCAATGGTTTGCTTCCCCCCTCGAGTAGTGACTGCCATACAATGCATATCATTCTTTGGATTCTAGATGGTGTTGCTAGGAAGAGTGCTAGGTTGATGTGGATTTATTGTAGTTGACAACTGAGTCATCTGCTGCTCAAGATGCTTGATTGACACTGCATGGGCATCAACTTTTTGACCAATACCAGACAATTCATTTCTCATCTCCTTCACATTCTCATCAGTTGCATCAAACCTCTTCATCATCTTCTACATCATATCCTTAATACGTGACATATTACTTCCAGCTTCCTTATGACCAGATTCTCGATTTTGATAGGGAACATAAGGTCTAACCCGATCATTTATGTTGCCATAATTGTTTCGATTGTAGTTGTTGTTGCAATTGAAGTTCCCATCTCAGACATATTGACCCTTTCGGTTGTAGTTGTCATAGTCCTACCTTGGTTTCCTTGACCTTAGCGCCAATTATCCGTATTGGAACCTTGGGCGTTTGGTCGAAAACCCCCGATCTGATCATTAACCGCATAAGTATCCTCTTCATAGTAGCACTCCTCAACCGGTGGTGGATTTCTAATAAAATAATTCACAGTATTTACCTTCTCCGCACCTACGCTCACGTGCTTCAACACCAACCCTAGTTCGGTCCTCATCTGAGCCATCTCCTCACGAATATCATCTACAGACTGGTTGTTTGTAGCTTGAACGGCAAATGTGTTCCTCCCAGTATTCGACTTTCTAGTGCTCCCAACTTTATTGTTTCGAGAGATCTTCTCAAGTTTCTCCGCAATCTGCTCAAAAGTGCACTCACCATATGAACCTCCAACAATAGTATCAAGCACTGCCTTAATGTTGTCATCCTGACCTCGGTAGAAATATTTCTTCAACGAATCATCGTCAATACGGTGATTCAGAACACTTCATATGAAAGCAGTGAACTTGTCCCAAAAACTACTCACGGACTCTCCAGGTAGTGCTACAAAATTGTTGAGTTTATATTTGTGGTTCAGCTTCTTGGACACTGGAAATAATTTTGCTAGGAACACATCAGTCAATTGGTCCCATGCATAGATTGAGTTGTAAGGAAGCTCATTACACCACACAACAATATCGCCGGTCAATGATAGAGGGAATACTCGCAATCCAATGACATCCATGTCTAAGTCTAGTCGACCCACACAGATTTTGCAAACATTCCTTAGCTTGGTTACGTGCGTATGTGGATCCTCCGATGCCAAACCCGCAAACAAGCCCCTCGCAGTAAGCATCTGCATCAAACTACTAGTCACCACAAATGTATGCCCCGGAGGTAGAGGAGGTAGGACAAGAGGTTCGTCAGATTCAGCAGCATTAAAGTTGACCTATAGTTATCACGCAGTCTTGGTCCTGGTGGATCATGTACCCTTACTGCATCTCTCAGTAGATTCTCAACTTGAACCTAATTATTCTCATCACCAACCTTCGGAGGCTACAACCCAACACCATCGCCTAACTCTCCTCCGATAGGATTTACTGGCACTCCTTGATTATTCATTCTCCACAAAGTTCTGTTTAGTTCTGGATCGTAGGGAGTAAGTGGTTCTACTTGACTCCGTGTACTTGGCATACACTAGAGTAGGAACCTGAGAGAGACAAAAAAAAAGAAAAAAAAAGTAAAATTAGGAAATATTTGACTAAAGTTCAATAACGTAGTTAAACTTAATCTAAAAGCCAAATTCCCCGGCAGCGGTGCCAAAATTTGATAAGCTCAAATTACACCTCCCTAAAGAAGAATAAGCGATCGTTATCAAGTAAAGAACCCAACTTGTATGTTGGGGTCGATCCCACGAGGAATATGGTTTAGACTTAACTTTAACCAACTATTATCTTTGTTTAGTCAATGTATTTCTGAAAACAAGTAATTAAAGGGGGAGGGGGGGGGGGAGGGATTTGTGAAACAAATTCAGGAAATTATGTAAGTAATCAATGGGCAAGATTCAAACTTTAGTTGTTATCAAGATGAGAAAGTAACTAGGGTGTACGTGTTCCCCATAAGCTCATAACGCGGTAATCCTAGTAATAACTATCCTTTCCTAGTGTATTACATGCAAAGTGATAAGTTAGGTATCTCTAAATCATTGGTCAAGCATCTAGAGAATTTCACCCCGCACCTTGGTCCGGTTACGTGTGTATAATTTACTAACCCTTACCTTTACCTCATATTAGACATCACATCAATTTATGACTTAGTTTTCACCCTTGCACCAATCGACATTAGACTATTAGATAGTATCACACTAAATCTATGTTGATAATTCTTTTCTCGTTAATTACCTCATTGGTCCGGCAAGTAGTAACGAGGCAAGTTCTAACGTTGGCCACCGTTAAAAAGATTTCTAAGCGAAAGAATTATCAATGCATGCAATAACACTATTCAAGAATTACTTAGTTACTATTCATACGTTGTTAATCGCTTATGGTTTCCACAACCCTAGTTGTGGATTTAGTTACCCATAATAGCAATAATACAATTCATATTTTTAGATGAAGAAATCATGAACTTACATAATAAGTAGAAGAAACTCAGAATCTCAACTTGAATTGCAAAGTCAAAATCTTCAAAATGAACTTAGGAAATTAAGAATTGCTAAAGTTGCAAGTTAATCTCCAAAGTCAAGAACTAGAATAAAAGTACTAAAGTCTAACCCCCAAAAACGAGGTTTACATGCCCTATATATAGAAAAATAAGTCCTAACTAAAAAGGATACGAAATAAGGAAATAATGTTTCAGGACGCGTCTTTGATCTACGACACTGACCTACGGACTGTGGATTGACTTACGGTCCGTATGTCCCTTCCGTGGCTCAGGACTTAGGCAAATTTTCAACTTCCAAAACATCATCATCTCTGAAGCAAACGACGGATCAACAGTACGGACCGTGGTTTGATCCATGGTCCGTAGATCCTTCTCCGTAGCTCCACACTTTGAATCTTCAAAATCAGGTACTGGAACCCCTTCTCTAAATCATTTGATGGAGCAACAGTACAGTCCGTCGATTGCAACCGTGGTTCCACACTTGGTCAAGAATTCCCTAATCTCCTTTAATGCCTTGCCTGCCCATCTACGACACCCATCTATGGAGCATGAATGGACCTACGGTCAGTGGATCACCTCCGTAGATGCCCTTTTCTAAACATCCTTCAGTTGTGTCTCTCAGTTTCCACGTCTGAACATATTTCCTGCAAACATGATAAAAATACATAAAAACCAATACAAAATGGCCCTAGACACATACAACTCTTAAGTGAAATGTATTAAAAATACCGTAAACTCACGGTATATCAATGGGACTATTACATGTTACCCATGAAGTCCTTGAGTTGAGTAGTCCATGACCATAATTCTGCATGAACCCTCTGAGTCGAGCATTCTTGAAGTGAGTATTATTATTGAAGTGCTTGAGTTCTGAGTTGTTGAATCTTGAGTATTGAGTTCTAGTTACGGTTATTGAAAACCTTGAATTGAGTCGTCCACGTCCATAATTCGGCATGAAATTTATTTCGAGAAGTCTTTTACAATATTTTTGAACTTGTTTTAAGACTTGAGCATTGAGTTGAGTAAGAGTAAGAGTAAGAGTGAAGTTCATTTCTTCAAAAGATTATATGGGAACTAAGTATTCCCAAAAGTAAAATGTTTTCACATTTAAACAAGAGAGAAAACACCGATTTCCAAGAGAGCTTTTAAGCTAGATTTTGAGTAATAATTTCAAACCATAGAAAGAGTTATGTTTTTAAACATATGAGCTGAGTATATTTTAGGAGTAGTATTGAGCACCGATATGGGGATGAGTTTATAATAACTCAATTCTCCATAAACCATGTAGCCATCGTGGGTACAAAGGGCCATACTTTTTAGATGATTCCTTAATGCTTTTAGCATAGACTAGTGGGTCCACTTAGTTGAGAGGTTCTATACTCCGGCAAAGTATAAGACAGTTCTGGCAGCGTGGGCAAGATGTTGTATCATCACACAACTTATAGTGATGGTTGTCGATTAGAAAAACTCTCACAGAGATATTTTGTATTCTTATATACACATAGTTTACTTTGTATTTTCATATACGAGTAGGGTTTATCTGGTGCCCTTCATACAAACTGAGTTGTTTTCTACTGTTTTAAAAGCTTTCCATATATTACATATGTATTGTTGCTTTATATTGAGTTGAATATCCAGAGTTGAGTATTCAGAGTTGAGTACCCAGAGTCAAGTATCTTATTATTGAGTTGAGCCTTATTTCACTGAGTTGAATATTTTATCATTGAGTTGAGACTTATTTCACTGAGTTGAATATCTTATCATTGAGTAGAACTATGTTTCTTTGAGTTGAGTTAAGTTGAGTAGAGTGAGTTGAGAAGAGGTAAGTATGTTTCTTTCTCACCAGTTCAAGCTTATGTTTATGCTTTAGAATTTCCCTTACATGCTCGTACATTTCATGTACTGAGTCATTTGTCCTGCATAGTTTCATGATGCAGATACATGTATTCAGGGTCATTAACAGGAGCTTCGTTGATACCATATGGAGTTTGAGTTAGCTATGGTGTGCCTCCTTGCTTCCGGAGGATTTCATTTACTTTTCAGTTTTGTCAGGATGTCGTGGGTCTTGTCTCGACTTCCATCTTTGTCATCTAGAGGCTTCATAGATAAACAGTAGAGTTTGAGAAGTCTGTTTCATTTATTTTGTTAAATGTTTTAAAGGCTTGAGTTGCCTATTTCTGGCGAGTTGAATATATTATTGTATTCAGAGTTTATCTTTGAGTTAAATATTTTGTAATTGAGTTCAATGAATTTTATTCAGTTTTAAGCTTTGTATGCTTGAGTTAGTCTTCCGCTTGTAGTAAGCCAGAATGAGGGTTCGCTTGCGGACCAGAAATGGTTCTCGAGTACCGGCCACGTCCAGGGTTTAGGCTTCGATCGTGACATTACGTGACCCATAATCTATCAAATTAAAGGTATTTGAATCTTCTTTCTAACGCCACCAATTTCACATCAATCCAATTTCTGAGTAAAAAGTTATGACCATTTTAGTAACCTGATACAGTGCAGTGACGAATTAGCCAATAGGAAAACATTAAAAAGGTTGTCTTCGTCTTTTTACCTCTAAAAAACCCAAAATAAATTTCTTGACTAATTAAAGACCCAAAACAATCAGATTTTCATCTTTTAATCCATCATTCTCTTCTCTCTCAAACCCTAAGGCAAAACCCTAAGAAAAGATCAAAGTAGAAGACTCGATTCAAGATTCTTTCAATATTTTTCAAGATTCTTCTTCAAGGTAAGTTCTTCTCCAAGAATTTTATCCTTTCCAACTCAAATTCCTCCATACAATTATGAATTACTAATGAAAATCATAATTCTTGGCCATAGAGATTTCAAGAAACTAATTCAAGAATCTCAAGAAAGATTTTCTTGATTGTTTACCTTCAAACTAGGGTTTCAAGGCTTCTAATCAAGTTTTAATTAGAAAGAGTTTTCAAGTATGAATTGAGTAAGAGTATAAGGGGACTATGTGTTCCCAGAGATCAATTTTTACATTGATAAAGAGAAACTGAGATTTCTAAATGAGTTATGAGTTCAAAAGATATTTCAAGAGCAGTTACCTCTTTTAAGAGAATAGTTTGAGCAATTATCTCAAACCAGAAGAAGAGTTATGTTTTTAAACATATGAGCATGAGTATATATTATTGGGAGTAGTATTGAGCATCGATAAGGGGACGAGTTCAGACAACCCAAGTCCTCATAAATCATGTATGCCAACATGGGTAAAGGGTTGTTTACATCCCTACTCTATTCAAATAGGGCGAAACGTCGCGGTGACTTAAAAAATAATCAATTGATTCAACTTTAAAAGAATTTTAACAAAAATAAGAATTGTAAAGGAGTCGCCACCTAATTTTAAGAAAACTAGGAAACCAATTAATTGATCTACGAAACCAAGAGATTTTAGGTAAGGGGTTCAAGTTATTTCGAAGGGAAGGGGTTAGACATCCTTTGAAAACCGCAAATGTGAATCCCGATTGAATTCATTTTTTTCAAATTGAGGAGTAGGATAAAATATTGTACAAGTATAATAAGCATGCAATATACACAAGTAATATGATAAAACAATAATATAAGAATCGGCCTAAATTTGCCTATCGTCAATAATATACAATAATGAATAAGAGTATAATTCGAACCTAATTCGAATAGCTTCAATGGGAAGCATCTCCGGGGTACCTGTAAACACACTTAGTAAAAGTGTTAATAGTAAATAAATAAAAATAAAAATAAATAACAACTTAAAATAAAAAATCCGTCTTACTAACATGGAAGGCCTTGGAAATCGACGATAATTTCTTCAGCGGCCATTTTAACTTGCAAAAATATAAACTTAAACTAAATTTCCGTCTCTTATAATATGGAGGCCTCCAAAATCGACGGAGAGATTTTCTCATTGGCCAATTTTAACAAATAGAATATATAAACCTAAACTAAATTTCCGTCTTTTAAAATGGGAAGGCCTCCAAAATCGACTGAGAGATTTCCTCATTGGCCAATTTTAACAAATAGAATATATAAACCTAAACTAAATTTCCGTCTTTTAAAATGGGAAGGCCTCCAAAACCGACGGAGAGATTTCTTCATTGGCCAATTTTAACAAATAGAATATATAAACCTAAACTAAATTTCCGTCTTTTAAAATGGGAAGGCCTCCAAAACCGACGGAGAGATTTCTTCATTGGCCAATTTTAACAAATAGAATATATAAACCTAAACTAAATTTCCGTCTTTTAAAATGGGAAGGCCTCCAAAACCGACGGAGAGATTTCTTCATTGGCCAATTTTAACAAATAGAATATATAAACCTAAACTAAATTTCCGTCTTTTAAAATGGGAAGGCCTCCAAAACCGACGGAGAGATTTCTTCATTGGCCAATTTTAACAAATAGAATATATAAACCTAAACTAAATTTCCGTCTTTTAAAATGGGAAGGCCTCCAAAACCGACGGAGAGATTTCTTCATTGGCCAATTTTAACAAATAGAATATATAAACCTAAACTAAATTTCCGTCTTTTAAAATGGGAA
>JAJOOR010021780.1:0-14408 GCA_036250505.1 Solanum acaule | reverse complement strand
AAAAGAAATGATTTGTGAAAAGACCAAAATGCCCTTAATTTTCCGGACGGATTTCCCTTCCAACTGCCCAACTTCTAAAGGGCATAACTCCCTCATACGAACTCGGAATCGAGCAAACTCGGTGGCGTTGGAAAGATCGTTCCACGAGCTTCGCAACCATAACTGGAACTACTCCTAACTCATCCTGAGCTAGGAGTTATGACTACTCAAAGTTGGCCAAAACTCACTGATTTCCACACTTAGCCAAATTTCCAGATTTTTTTTTCAAATTTTCCAAAAAATGACTATTTCCAAATTTCAAGCTCCTTCAAAGCCACTTAAATTGTCGGATGTTACAAAAAAATTGCATCTTTATGAATTGAAGATCCTTCTTTTTTATACCATAACATAATAACCCAAGTTTGTTTAGGGAGAGATTTTCTTTCAATAGTTTTTATGATTTTTTTTCTAATATTTTTTCATATATAGGTCAATTGGTTAAGTCATATAAAAATAAAACACATTTTTTTAATGTAGTTTTATACATCATCTAATTTATGATAATTTGGAATAATATTAATTTCTTGGTGATTATTTAAATCCAATAATTTGAACCTAACCCAATCCAAAAATAAAGTCAAAATTTTAGCATGGGGTAAGTGACATGACACGTCATAGGAATGTATATAGTTTAGTTCTCCCTTGTTTTACGAAAGAAGTAACAAACGAAAATACTCTGTTTCTCTGAATGCATAATTTAGTTGTCTGTGTTATTGATTCACTCCCTTCAACAACCAATATCTCTGAATGTACATTCTAATTGACTCAATTATATAGAAAATGCATTGAGAATTTTATATAAGCTAAGCCATGAAGAAGAAGGGGTTGGCTCCAGGAGGGATATCGTGGTCGGCGTGGAAGCTACATGTAATTGTGGTGTCCCTTACTCTCACCATTGTTGTGTGTATGTTGCCTTTTCTTAGCCTCCACAGATTCTCACCATCACATTACTCCCAAATTCCTTCTTCTCGTAGATCTCTCCATTCTAATTGGGATTCTATTACCCTCCATGAAGGGCAACCCAATCCCAAAGTTGCTTTTCTCTTTCTAGCTCGTCGTCATTTGCCTCTTGATTTTGTTTGGAAATGTTTCTTCCAGGTCAGCTGATTTTTTTTGACAACTTTGTGAAAGTTGAAGAAATGAATGAATGATACTGGATAAGATAACTAACTTTTAGGATTGAATTAGGCCGAACTGTTGACATGATGATTGATGTCCATGCTTTTTGATTTATACATGTTGGATCCCTGTATTATAATGTTCGCGCTTCAGATATCGAGTTGAATGTTGGGGTCTATATTGGTTGGTGATGTTAACTAGTCCACATTTGTGAGAGAATAGATAATTGTTTCTTGATTTTGGACAATTCTCACCTTATGCTTCTATACCTCCACAAGGTAGTGGTAAGGTCTGCGTGCGTGTGTACACTTTACCCTCTCCCAACCCCATTTAGTGGGATTTCACTGGGTATGTTGTTGTTGTTGCAAGTATTGCATTATTCCAACTTCTATTTTAGTTATGAGGTTTAAGATTTGTATGTTTCTACATTAAAGTTCTTATCGTTTTATCTTGAATGTATTTTTCCTTTTTCTTCAATTCGTATATGTTCTTTTAATGGATTAGGGAAAATTTCATATAAAAATTAGTAGATGCTTTCCAGTTTCTTTCTTTTGCATCCATCAGAATATTTAATGGGGATGTGAAGAAAATCTGGTTTTAATGAAATTCAATATTTCAGAAACTAATTAATATGATGGAACATTGGTAAATCTAATTAAATGTCCTCTCTTACTCTTTAATTTGATGTTTGCAGAATGCTGACACTGCTAATTATTCAATATATATACATTCAGAGCCTGGTTTTGTGTTTAATGAGTCTACAACAAGGACACGTTTCTTTCATGATCGCCAATTGAAAAATAGCATCAAGGTAAATGCCCTTACTTGCTATCACTTTTTATAAACACAGAAGATCTTATCCCTTTGTTGTGTTCCGTATTAGTTAGAACGTAAACTTCATGAAGTGAAAACATATAGGAGCTTTTTTTGTGCTTTTTTTCTCCATTTCTCTTGATATGTCTATTACTCGATGATTATCAGCAGCATTATCCAGATATACCTTGAGTTGGTCTATTTCTTTCTCGACTAGTTTCTCCAACTGTAACTTCTTTCTAGTATTCTTACAAAAATGAGGAATATTTTGCTGATAACTGAGCTTTTTGTCATGCACTTTCTTCTCCATTTCAATTTCTTTCATCTTAACCGGATTGATATAAAGTGTAACATGTAGGTAGGTTGGGGAGAAGCAAGTATGATTGGAGCAGAGAGATTGTTACTTAAGGAAGCTCTTAAGGATTCAGCCAATACAAGATTCGTTCTCTTGTCAGAAAGGTCTACTTACACTTCAGATGCATAATTAATATCTCACGAATATGTATTTTTTGGCGACTTGTTCGTTTCACATGCGTTTGCATCAGTGCTTGATCAATGATCATTTTAGTTGTTGATTACTAGCTGCCTTACGAAATAGGAATATAGCTTTTTAACCGAAGTTAACAGGAGAAATAGTTCATTATCGAGTTGATTTCATAGATGGTCACTCCACTAATACTTACTATTATCTCAGAAAGTCGCTTTTTTTGTTGAACAAAATTGGATCCAAGAAGAAATATGATTCTCTGAGATAATAACTTTTCGTTGAGTGATCGTCTGAGAAATCAATCCTTCATTATCTTATAAATAAAACAAGACGAAAGAAGCTAATACCTCTTCTGATTATGTTGATAAAACGATCTACCAAACATTCATTCATTTCAACTGTACATTACTTTAGGTATATCTGAAAAATAAGTATTTTTGAACTTCTGATTGCTCATCTCTAACTAATAACCTATTCAAACTTCATTTTCTTGATTTCCACCTTGATTTAATGGGCGTTACTTAAATCCGAATGGGTACAACAGCCATAAGGTCTTAGGTTCCTGTTCAATGGAATGACATCATATATTGCTTTTTTGACATGCTGGAAAATTGGAGTAAGAAATGGTTAACCCTATCACGATTTTGCTGAATAGAATAGACGTGATTCTTGACAAAGTAAGAACGAGAGAGAACTAGGGAATAACAATGAAAAAGTATAGGAGACCAGTAACTATTGAGTTCACAAATGAATTAGTCAAGATTGACATATACTAGATTGGTAAAACAGGAAAAATATTTTAAATGACAACTTGCAGAGTTTTTGTATGTATACAATGTTCCTGCTACGGCTTGCAAAAATTCTCAATATGCAGTGACCTTTTATCCATGTATTCGTCGTCCATTTTTTTCATCTACATGGTTTGAACTTTGGGTTAAATATTTATAAAATTATGTGTTTTTGAATTTGCAGCTGCATCTCGTTGTACAACTTTAGCTATATATACACCTATTTGATGGCTTCCCCTAGGAGTTTTGTAGACAGGTAACATGTGTAATTCAGTAGTTGATTCATGATTTGGAGGACTTGGTAGGAAGAATAGTAGTATCTTTAATAATAATAAATTGCAATTTTGAATTTGAGAAAAATCTACTATTCTTGTATTTCCTTTTTGTTCTAACCAACGGACGTGGATTCAGGATTAAAAAAATCTGTTTATGGTATTGCGTAAAAGATCTCAAAGTTTCTACATTAGTAGCAAAATAATAAGTTGATATCTGTCTTCCAGCTTTCTTTATAAAAAAGAACGGCGGTACAATCCAAACATGGCACCATATATACCAATGAGCAAATGGCGGAAGGGATCACAGGTAGGATTTGACTTATATACACTTACAATACAAATGATGTTTGCACTATTTGTATAAAAATAACATGTTAAGCAGGTTGTTTCCACTTATATTAGGCAACTTCCTGGAATTATCTGATAGTATAAAAATTCCTTTTATATTCTCCGTGACATAGAAGTTTTGCGACATGCATGTCTACTTCGCTGCCATAATAGAGTAGATCTACTGTGATATAAGGACCACTTTTGTTACTGCTCTGCTAAAGGATACTCTTGTTCTTTCTTCTTCTTTTGCTTATCAATCGATATAATAGGCTTCCTACTTCTATAAGTTTTAATTTGACATTTTAGTCCAGTGGATCACGTTAATCAGGAAGCACGCAGAAGTTGTTGCTGATGATGATGTTGTCTTTCCTGTTTTCAAGATGTTCTGCAAGGTGTGCATCATGATTCTCTTTCCCTTTCTCAATAAAATTTCAATGCTTGAATTCATCGACTTTAACCTTTAGTTTTCCAGCCATATGTTTTCAAACCTTGTAATATATCATGCAGAAAAGATACAACTGCATTCCAGATGAACACTACGTGCAGACATTATTGGCAGTAAGTAATCAATTATATACCTAAGGTGCTTTTCTATTTCAGACTTCTTGTATGTTTGTTCATGCTCGTAATTGGCAAAATTCCTTCTGTATTGTTTGTGAGAATTATCATGTATTTAATCAGCATTACGTGTACTTTTTTTTTGTTTTTTTTTTGTGAATAGATGCATGATAGTGACGGAGAACTGGAACGTAGAACAATAACCTATACAGAGTGGAACCAATCCGCGTCAAATATGGACAAAAATAGTTGGCATCCTATGACATTTAGCTATGCAGATGCAGGGCCTGAAAAGATCAAGAGAATAAAGGTATACTTATCAGGCAAATATATAATATTTCTCTTCGTCTTCCACTTAAACATTTGGCTACATTCATCTCTTTCATGATTTGAGTTTTATTATGTACGCGGACTGTGTAAAAGAATTTTTACACTAGCAGATTATCTAAAAGAAGGTAGCCTATTACAGCTGGTTAAAATACTTAGAGAGTATAACAGTTCTGTGTAGTGTTAGTGTATGTAAGTTAAATCCGTGTGTTATCATGTGGTAGATCTTAGTTCTTAACTCTTTCTTTCACTTGACTTTTCATTTGTCTTGTCTTGGATTTTCTAGTTGGTTCAATTTCCTCTAGTTAGTTTTGCATCAAAACATTTGGCCTTCACAACTGATTTGGTTTTTGCAACTTGGATCCTACTGACAGGATATCGACAACGTTTACTACGACACTGAGTACAGAACAGAGTGGTGCCATAATAATTCTACACTGGTTCCATGTTTTTTGTTTGCAAGGAAATTCTCACAAAGAGCTGCAATTCATCTACTGAGTGGAGGAGTAATTTCTCAGTTTGATGCCTCTGCTCTAATGGACCCAACGCCGTGATTTTCATCGTTGCTTTTGTTACTAATGCTTCATGTTTACGTCTCTCGTGAACCAATTTTGCTTTGTAGGTCAGAAGATCTTTACAGCCCTTGAGATCTTAGTGTCGTTTGGTTGCTGGTTAAGAAGTAAATTATTCATGTATTAAAACTAGCATAACTAGTACCATGCATGTTTGGTAGCATATTAATTTCTATGTATAAAATGCAGCACACCAAGTACAATGTTTAGTTAATATTTTACAATGAGTTCATAACTCATAACTATTACATGTATAAGTTGCGAGGGAATGTATGTATTATTTATGCAAAGTAGAAGAAGAAATACTTATACATGAATGATTAAAGTTCGCATAACTAGTCATCGGGTTACAACCATTCAAACAAGGTGTAGGGTGCTAGAATTTGATATTTTGATAAATATCAAAGGTACCCCTTAATTAAGTTAAAAGTTGACTAATTATAGGATAATATTTCACAATCAGGTTAGTTAGAAAAACATACTTTGGCCACCCTATTGACTACAAAAGCCAGAATGCAAAGATGAATATGTGTTACTCTGCTTAAGTGCATATGTAACAGATAATTTGTGGAAAGCCGACTCTTATTTTGGTCAACCAAAAGTATCCCAATAGGATTTCACTGTGCCAATATGGGATGTGGTGGGATAGTTAGGAGCTTCGAAAACGAAGAAACTATCCAAGAAAGAGCTTTACTTATTAATAGGTTTACCAAACACAAATTTGTATTAGTTGAGTTAACTACGGTAATCATAATCATTAACATTTCAGTCATTAAGTTTTTACCTTTTTATGTTTGAATCTTAATTATTAAGTGTATTTTTTTTCAACCACTTAATTAGTCTAAATAAATCTGAGTTAACAAAAACTTGATATCTAAATATGTTTTTTCAAGCTCAAAAGGTTTGTTCAATCACATTGTGCAGAGATGAATGCCTAATGAAGTTCTTTAGCACTTTGAGGTTCTCTTTCACTTCTTTGTAATCCTGCAAATGATAGCGTAATCTTTTGTATGAAGCTAAAATTTTTTTTGTGTACTAGCATCAACAATATAATATTTATCTACTAATAAAAACAATAGTTTTGTAAAGAATTACTATAGAGACATGCGATGAAAACGAGATAATTTTGTGTAAATAAAGTAATATTTATGTTGGTGAGAATAATGGCTATAACTGATTTAAATGATCTAAAGGTCGGTAAGAGTAATAATATCAACTATAAATTTTGTTTCTATATGAAATAAATGGTTGACATATATAAAATGGTGGATCTTTTTTTTATCAAAATATAAACTTGTGAGTCAATTTTATATTTAAAAAATGTGAAATCATGATACAAAATTCTCAAATCAAACCTTTTGGATTTATCTCACTATTTCAAATCACGAGATGAACTCGCATGTTCAAACACTCATTTTATCTCATTATTTCAAATAACAAGATAAAATCACATGTCCAAACACCTATTCAATATATATTTTAATATTGAGATGTCTTTATCTTAATTTAAAAAAATTAAGACCTTACTGACCATTGAATATTGAATAGTCAAACTAAAAAAGAGGAAGGACCAAAAAAGGAATTGATTGCGTGCTTCATATTGATAGATCTTAACTTCTTCATTCTTCATTTCTTTTGCTTTTTTTTTTTTAAAAAGTCAATAATCATATGTTTCTTGTCTTAATTAAATTTTTTTAATACTTCCTTCATTTCAAAATAAATGAATTGTTGAGGTAATACATATCCATTAGAAAAAGTTTAGGATATAAATTAAACACCACTTTCCACTTTTATCCTTTTAGTTATTCTCAAACGAATCTTGAAAATATAAATAGTTCAAAGTAAAATCATAAATATAAGCAATTAACTCTCTTGAAATTATTACCTAGAAAATATAAATGAGAGGCAAAAATGAAAAAAAATTCCAAAAACTATCTTGAACTTTGAACAATTTACTTATTTTAAACTATGAAAAAAGGCTCAACAATTCACTTATTTTGAAATGGGGAGTATTAACAAGAAAACTTGGTTGGCAACTTGGACACCTATTGATAAAAGGGAAAAAATTCAAATATGTCATTGAACTTGGAGAAAAAAACTCATGCATGCCATATGTTAAATGTTTGGCTCATCTATGCTATTTTTCGTTTGAGAAAAGGTCATCCATGCCATTATTTGTAAAATGAAAATAGTTTCGGTTTTGCAAAATTATTTTTTACACGAGATCAAATATGATTGTGGGCCATGCCATTAATTAAATTATTTTTCTTAAAGAAAAAAGGTTCAAAATGTCACCGAACTTTGAAAAAAGGCTCATCTATATGTCATAAGTTGAAAATTTGGCTCATATATATGGCATTTTAATTAACAAATAATGATATGAATGAGCCTTTTTTCAAACGATAATGATATAAATGAGCCAAATTTTTAACGAATGATATAAATGAGCCTTTTCTCAAAGTTCGATGCCATAATTAAGCATTTTCCCTTGATAAAAGATCACATGCAGGAAAAAGGAAAACACAGAGAGAAAAGAGAGGAACCATCTTGTTGAAATTTGAGTGACATGTCTTATATGTGATATTTAGGGCCTAATTTTTTTTAATCAAATTGAGTCACAATTATATTGTAACCCTCAGAAAAGATACATCTAAAGAGGAAGGACTAGATACATCTAAAGAGGAAGGACTAGATCTTACTCTCTATTACAATTGAGAATTGAATAAGAAGTAACTACAAAACTAGTTACTACTTGCAAAAACAAAAATGATCACAAAACAAGGTGGCAATAAATGTGAAATAGACCTAAGGGGGATCATGAACTATCAATCTTGATCTTCTTTTACTTGTGTGAAATCAAGGTATTCACTTAGTTCAAAAATATTAAAAATTCATGCTGGTTGAGAATCAAACTAATTAACTTTTGACTATATTCCTCTCTGCATATATAATTTCCAAAACTAGAATTTTTAATTAGAAAAATAAATTTACGTCTAGTGCCCGATGTTTAGCTACAAAAGTTGATCATTGATTAAACCTCGATAAATAAAATGTGTCAAACCAATTGGAACAAAATGATTAAAATTTTCTTTTTAAAAAATTGGAGGTAAGGGATGGAGAAATTGAGGAGGAATTACAAGATGGAGAATTGAACCTTCATCAACAAGGTGAAAGTTCAGATAGCAAATCAACTGAGTTACTAAAATTTCTCAAACAAAAAAAAAAAAAAGAGGAGACATTTGATTTAATTATACACTTTCTTCAAGCCATATATCTAAAGGTGATTTTTCAGTTTAACTAATGGCATTTTGACTTGGGGAATAAATCACCTTTACTACCTCATGAGCTCAAACAATATCTGGAGATTTAGAAATCAACATAAGAAATTTCCTCTTAACATCCTTGGTTAATTGTCACTATAGCCACTTGCCCTACAACAATTTCAAGGTTCATCTCCTTTTTCCTTATTTACATAAACATAATTCAAGTTTTCCAGTAATTCCATTACTTCTTAGGCCAAACTTTCATGACTTGAATATTGGTGTAACAATATTCACACTGATAGAGACTACCATTAAACCAAATTTCATTCTTCACAAAAAAAATTCCCTATATATACCACTTAGTTTATTCTCCTTCTATTTTCAAATCAAGCTAGTGATCAAACTTTAAATATTACAAAACTCCTTAATTACTAAAATATGAATTCATTCAAGTTCTTATTTGTTATCTTACTATCAATTTCCATAATAATTGCTCTCTTTCCTTCATTGTCTAGTCAAGAATTACACCTTGAAGGCCTAGATGCATCTTATTCGCCAGGAAAGACCTCTTTTCTTTCCCCAAAACAACGATATGTTGCAACGTGTGATAAATACCCTAGGGTTTGTGCTGCAAAGGGGAGCCGCGGGCCAGATTGTTGCAAAAAACAATGCGTGAACGTCTTCAATGATAGATCCAATTGTGGTAAATGTGGTAACAAGTGCAAGTACTCTGAGATATGCTGCCAAGGGTGGTGTGTGAACATATATGTTAACAAGAAGCATTGTGGCAAGTGCAACAATGTATGCAAAAAAGGAAGTTCATGCTCTTATGGAATGTGCAACTATGCTTAATTAGGTGATCTTACACTTTCAGTGTATAGAAGTTAAATTCCAATCAATTATACATTTAAGTAAAATGTGTTGGTTTCATGTAAGGGATTCATTATTTGTCGTATGGGAATTAATTTATGTTAAGAATAATACATTTCATAATTAGAACTTCTATTTAGAAGTATATAGCTAATTTGTTTTGGTGGTCCAAGCATATAATAAAGCAGACTTAACTTTCTTTCTGGATCGTTCTAAAATTGTAATATCCCAAAAATTTCTAAGCTAAGATCTGAATAATTTTCATATGCGTATAGTATAGACCCGTATCAGATAATTTCCTAATGATGCATAGGTGTTAAGATCCAATTTCTAAGAGTGGTAAGATGTGAATCAAGATCTAGAAATTCTCTGGCACAAAGTTGAGTTGGAAGCTTCCTTACTGATTGAGTTTCGCTACAAGATTTTACTTGAGTCAACTTCAAACGATCATATATCTCTTAAAATATGCAGAGTTATGTGTCTCATTAACTATCAAATTAAAGGGTTTCGAGTTTTTCTTTCCAACTCCACCAAGTTTGCATCAATCTGAGTCCAGAGTAAAAAGTTACGATCGTTTTACTACAAATACTCCAATCTGAGAATTCTGTTCCCAATTTCCACGAATTGAAAACTACCGTCCGTGAAACCATTTAAGAGTCGTGGTTCTAGCTCATGGAATTGAATCAGAGGCTTAAAGTTCTCGCATGAATTCCAAAGAAACCAATCCATGAGTTGTGTATCATTCTACAGACTCGTGTATATCACCCGTATATCATATATATCAGTTGTATATCAAAGTTTTTAGATTTAATAAAAACACTATTTTAAGTTTTCCCCCCCTCAATTTTCACTTTTTGGTCGACCCCAACAGCCCCCAAGAGCTCTCTTAAACCCTACTAAGTCATGGTAAGTATTCTCCATGATCTTACAACATAAATCCTAGAATTTCTACAATATTCTAACATCAAATCCTCTTCCTATCTCTAGTAAATATCAAAAATTCAATTCTAGGATTCAAGACTTGATTTTTGAGAAAATCCATTAAGAATTATTCCTTCCAAATCAAGATAAGAATACTCTCACAATTTTCTAGTGATTTTGACTTCTAGTTATGTATCCTAAGCAATAATTTACTATAAAAAACATAGGGTTTTCAAGAAATGAATCCAAGAATTTCAAGAAAGGACTCTTCATCAGGTTAAGGTTCTTCTTCAAGATTTTTGTGGAGCGTTTAAGGTATGTAAGACTATCATAGTGAGGAACGAAATTCTTTCCCACGCCCGACATCTACAATTTCAGTTAGAAAGATCGAAGTTAAGTTTTTTACCCCAAAGGTCATGATTTTTGTGTGTTGGTGACAGCCTGTATATATAAGTATAATTATCTCTTTTTCGTGGATGTGTGTATATGCAAGTGAGAGCACCAACCCATTGCTGTAAAATGTGAAGAAGAAATTCCACAGTTTCTTGAGCTAAAGATAATTTTATGGGTTGAACTCAAGATAATTTGAATTGAATCAACCTCATACCATTCAAATCTTCACCCATTTTAGAAGAATCTTCAATTGAACCCAGAGGCATATTCAAGATTTCGAAATGATGGGTGCACTATTATGAAAAAGTGGATCCAATCGGTATATATATGACATTTAGTTCTTATCATTGAAAAAAGTTAAAATTTTAAAATAGTAGGTCTAAAATTGAAATGTTTAATTAATTAAAACGCCAAAAGTGCTATCAATGCCTACTTAGAGAGGTGTTATCCAGTTTTAGAAAGAAAAAAGAAGAAGATAGATATAATATTCAAATTTCTAACCTCACTAAGAGGTGCACCCAATCATCTTCACATTATATGATACTTCGTGTGTGGGATCACACATTTATATTTAACAAAAAATTAAAATATATAACACTACTATATATGATTTCGGGAGGGGAGCAAGAGTTTACGTGAATCCAGTGACCATCTCTTGCATACGCCTTTGATTGAACCCAAGTTAATCTTCAATTTTAACTCATTTTAAATTATAAAAATTAAATATAATATGTTAAAATTATTAAGAATAAGCCGATCATGACCAATTTAACAAAACTTTATAAAAACACAAGATGGCCTGGGACATGTAGGTCTCTAACATGCGACCTGTTGGGTTTAGCAAGGTGTGAATGAGAAATAAAAAAGAGAAAATGGAAAAGTGGAAGAACCAATGAAAATGGGGGAACCAATTTTGGAGGGAAAATGAAAAGTCATTGCAAAAGTGCAAATGAAAGGTCATTTTTACCATATCGGTAGAAGAAAGGAAATTGTTGTCTTTATATTAGGAAACACTTCCTTTAGTTCTTAAAGGGTTAAGAAGAAGGTGCCCCCTCGCGCCGTCGTCGTCGCTCGCTCGGCCTCGGCCTCGGCGATTTGGATTTGGATTTGGCAAATGATGTGATTGATTGATAATATTTTTGGACAAAGTTTATTTAATCAATCTTGTTAAATCATTTCCTTTCTCTTATAAATTAATTCAGAATGTTAATTAAATAACATAATTAATTTGGTGCAACTGAATTTATTTGAAATTCACGTGTAACGGTAATCCTTCCGAAAAGTCGTTACTTCTCCCAAACAATAATCCTTCCAAAAAGTTGTTACTTTTCCCAAAGGACACAATGTTCTGGAAAAAAACGGGTCTGAACAGATTTTTCTGAATAGACGTGTTCCTTGCTGCAAATGGCTATAAATAAGAGGTCTTTTTCGTTTTTTCAAACATTGAAAATTTTTCCTCTCTGCATACATTTTATTACATAAATAAAATTGTCGATCGACTGAGTCTGTGTGTGCTCTTGTTGCTGTTCTTGTGTTCACTGAAGTTATTGAAGTTTGAGGTACCGCTACTTCTTTAACAGGTTAATCCATTTTATCTTGGGAGAAATTAATCTGCAACCTCGGGTACAGTGAGGGGATTAAATTTCTTAAGGAAATACAATGGTTTCTGTGGACTCGGATTAAAAATCATTCTGTCTATTTCATCTTTTTTCTGTTTCTGTATTTTTGACTAACCTGAATACATGAGATAACAATCTTAAGAAATTTAATAGTTTCTGTATTTGAGGTTTCTGGAGATTAAAACCTTTATGGTTTTCTACTCTGTTTGAATTTTTAAAATTCATTCGGTTAACGATTAAAAGAACATAAAAACTTTAGCGTTAAATCAGAAACAGTCTGTGTAAGGATTTATTCTTTACTGGTAGTATTTCACATACTAAACTATCTGCCATTTGTGACAGAAAAATGACTAATTCAAGTCAAGTAAATGCTGGAACAGTAAGTGCTGCAACAACATCGGTTGCACACAATCGTTCAAATGCTGCCCTAGCATCGACTGAGAAACTTGCAAAGTTTTCTGGAGTCTACTTCAAGAGATGGCAGCAAAAGATGTTCTTCTATCTGACTATGTTGAGTCTGCAGAGGTTCATTAATGAGAACGTTCCTGTTATGTCAGATGAAACTCCGCCTGAAGAACGATTCTTAGTAACAGAAACATGGACACATTCTGATTTTTTGTGTAAAAATTATATTCTGAGTGGCCTGCAGGATGATATGTACAATGTGTACAGTAATGTGAAAACCTCAAAAGAACTCTGGGATGCTTTAGAAAAGAAGTACAAAACAGAGGATGCCGGAATGAAGAAGTTTATTGTGGCAAAGTTTCTGGACTATAAGATGATAGACAGTAAGACCGTCGTCACCTAAGTTCAAGAATTGCAGGTTATAATCCATGATCTCCTTGCTGAATGTATAAATTTATTTAATACCTATGTTGGAAATATTAAGTTTATTCTTAATACTCATATAATCTTTAATATATGATTGGTTGTGAATGATGTTTTTCAAGTGGCTGCCATTATTGAGAAGTTACCTCCATTGTGGAAGGACTTCAAAAACTACTTGAAACATAAACGCAAAGAGATGACTGTTGAAGATCTCATGGTAAGGCTGAGAATCGAAGAGGATAACAAGGCCGCAGAAAAGAGGTCACGTGGTAATTCAGCAATATCTGGAGTAAATATTGTTGAAGAAGATCCCACAAAATCAAAGAAAAGAAAGAAAGCATCTGGTCCAAAGAGCAATCCTCCTAAGAAGAAGTTCAATGGAAGTTGTTTCAACTGTGGCAAACGTGGTCATAAGGCTACTGAATGTAGGGGTCCCAAGAAGGACAAGAAGAAGGATCAAACAAATTTGGCTGAATCCAAAGAAGAGATGGACGATCTTTGTGCAATGCTTTCAGAATACAACTTGGTTGGAAATCCAAGAGAATGGTGGATAGATTCTGGTGCCTCATGTGCCAACAAAGAATTATTTTCATCATATACTCCAGCACCTACAGACGAGAAGTTGTTTATGGCAAATTCCGCTGTTGCAAAGGTAAAAGGAACCGGCAAGATCCTCCTAAAGATGACATCAGGCAAGGTGGTGACTTTGAACAGGGTCTCGTATGTTCCAGAATTGCGAAAGAACCTAGTTTCTATACCAGTTCTGACTAAGAATGGATTCAAATGTGTATTTGTTTCTGATAAAGTTGTAGTAAGTAAGAATGAGATGTATGTAGGAAAAGGTTACCTCACTGAGGGCCTTTTTAAACTCAATGTAATTGCAGTTGATATGAATAAAGATTCTGCTTCTTCTTACTTGCTTGAGTCGAAATGTTTATGGCATGAACGTTTAGGATACGTTAATAACAAAACCTTGCGAAAACTGATTAACTTAAATGTTTTGCCTAAATTTGAGTGTAATAAATCAAAATGTCAAGTTTGCGTTGAATCTAAGTATGCTAAGCATCCTTATAAATCTGTTGCAAGGAATTCATATCCCTTAGAACTGATTCACACTGACATTTGTGACATGAAGTCAACACCAACACGTGGTGGGAAAAAGTATTTCATAACTTTTATTGACGATTGCACTAGATATTGTTATGT
>JAJOOR010021779.1:0-16776 GCA_036250505.1 Solanum acaule | reverse complement strand
ACCCCCCCCCCCCTTTTAATTACTTGTTTCTAGAAGTAATTTGACTAATCGAATATAATTGTTGGTTAAAGTAAAGTCTAAACCATTTTCCTCGTGGGATCGACCCCAACCTACAAGTTGGGTTCTCTACTGGATAACGATCGCTTATGCTTCTTTAGGGAGGTGTAATTAGATGGTATCAGTGACGCCGGTATAAAAGGTGGAATTGGTTGATTATCAACTTAAGGTTGTTGCTCAAGTTTGGTTAAACCAATGGAAAGAAGAAAGGGTGGTAGATGAGGATCCTCTTGATTAGTAGAAAATTAAGGTTGCTTTTCTTGATAGGTTCTTTCCCCTAGAGATGAGAGAGACAAAAGTACTCGAGTTCATTAACCTTCTTCGCCAAGGAGATATGAGTATGAAGGAGTATGCTTTGAAATTTATGCAATTGTCTAAATATGTTCCAACTATGGTTGCCGATCCAAGGGCAAGGATGAGTAAGTTTGTGTCGGGTGCTTCCGACTTAGTGTTCAAAGAATGCTTAACCACCATGCTTGTTAAGGAGATGGATGTCTCCCGTTTTATGGTTTATGCACAACAAATAGAAGAAGAAAAGCTTGAGGAGAAAACTAAGGATTCAAAGAGGGCAAGAAGGGAGGATGGTGAGTCTTCACATTCAAGGTCCGATGGAGGTAATTGTTCCCAAGGTAAGGGTAGTAGTGAACAAATGTGGCCCGAGTGTCAAGAGTGTGGGAGAAGACATAAGGGTAAGTGTCAAGCAGGTTTAAATGCATGTTTTGGTTGGGAAAGATAGATCATAAGATAAGGAGATGTACTACGGGTTCTAGTAATGAGGGAGATAATCGTCGACGGGCTCAACCTTACCCTTTCTCCTTTCCTAATGGTGGCCGGAAAAAAGATAGGTTCTATGCTCTTCAAACTTGACAAGATCATGAGGGTTCCCCGGATACGGTAATTGGTAATTTAAGGTATTTTAGATTGTGGTTATATGTTGCTAAATATTGAGTGTTTCGTTGGATATGGTAAGACTCTATGTATGAAGATGGTGTTTGGAGGAGTCCTTGAAATCGTAGTGGAAACTTCTTAAGTGTTAACTTGTATCAATGGTTTAGTGGTTGTAAAGACTTTGGTGTTTTGCTTGAGTTGAAGGAGATGGGTTTGAAAAATAAAACTAGTGCGGTTAGCTTCCAAAGGGGGAGAGAGTGTGCTTCACGATTGGTGCTTGAGTAGAACTATGTTGATTTTAGAAGAGTTCCTTGTCATGATTAGGTGAGTGAATGATTGGAGTCAATGTGACTTCTTAGTATCCCTATCTTTTTCCTTCTATCTTCGAGTCTAGCTTGAGGCCTTAGCCCTCATGGTTCACTCTTTAGGATTCTTGTGTCGTAGTCATCCTCATGCATGAATGCTCATGAAAAATTTGATTTTCAAAAATATAATTTAGTTTCATTGATTTATTTTTTCATGCTTATGTGCATTGAGTATGAGTTGCGTATAGACCTTATGAAAAGATGTTTTGAACATTTTTTAGCTTGGAGTCGAGTTCCTCCTTGGATACGTGAATTTTGATGAAGTTGCATTAATGATTGGGTTGTTAGTTTGTCTCCTACTCTTTTTGTGCTAGTTGAGTTCCATTCGAGGACAAATGTTCCTAAGGGGAAATACTGTAACACCTCGGATTCAAAAAAGGCTAGAAAGTGTTCAAGCGGGCAAGTCACGAGCCAAAAACTGGACCATGGGACCCTCCACAGAGCCCTAGACGGGCCGTGAAGGGGACCATTGCCCATTTTGGTGCTCGTGAAGATGTTCCAGAATTTGCCCAAAAAGGTTCCCCTCTCACAAACCCTTAGATGGCCTGTGGTGAGGATGACGGGTCGTACAAGTGGTCGTGAAAGGGTAAAGTAAGTAGGGGTTCTCCCCTAGCCACTGGTCAAGGTTCATGGGGGTCAAAACAGCCCGTGAAGCTTCACAGGGACCATGAAGTCGTCCGTGAAGGGTTTTCATTAGACTTAGAGTTTAGGGTCAACTTCAAACGATCATATCTTTTAGCACAAAACGAATTAGGTGGCCCGTGACCTATCAAATTAAAGATCTCTGAGTCCTCTTTCCAACGCCACCGAGTTTTCCTAATTCCAAGCTCGGAGTAAAAAGTTATGCTCGAAATAGTAAAGTCCTGCCACGCAGAATTTCTTCAAATAGGCCGTGGTGATGATGACGACCCATTTTGGGCTTCCAGTGACCCAATTCAGCAGTTTTAAGTCATGGGTTGTAGGGTCTTTTCCTAATTATTTTAACTCAATACTATGTCATTTTTTCTTCTACCCAAAGCCCAATATTATGATTTTAAAGCCCCAATTCATTCTCTCAAATTCTCAATAGAAGATCAAGCTCCTCCTCTCAAATATTTCTCTCTCTAGAAGTTGAAGAAGAAAGTTAGGGTTTCACGATCAAGCCTTCAAATCCTCCATTGCTTCCAAGCTTTTGGCATCAAGGTATGATAGTTTTCATTCATGGAGCCCTTTCCTCCATAGAGTTCCTAAATTCTTCAATTTTCAAGTTAGAAATCTCCAATTGAAGTTAGGGTTTTCTTCTATGACATGGTTCCTTTCAATGTTGATTTATTTGATTGATTTATGAATTTTTATGCATGAATTAAAGTAATTGCATGTTTTTTAAGTTGATTTCCAATGATGCATAACCCATGTTTTCTAATCTATGTTGATATAATATGGGTCTTGAACTACGAAACATGAATTTATGAAAATATGCATGTCTTCTCTTTATGAAATAGATTTAAATGAATTTGAAGATGCTTTGACTTTGAAGACATGATGAAGCTTATGAATTATTAAAAAGAAAGCATGTTCATGAAAGTATGTTTATGACTCAAGAAAGCTTATAGATGAGATTGTCTATATGCTCTATGAAGCTTGGTCACATAACATGAATGACATCTAGATTTGCCCTCAATGCTTTTTGGGCTATTTTCCTAAATTAAGTCTTGATTAGTATGGTATCCATATATGCCATCAATGATTAGAGACCACGATTTCAAAACTATTTTCATTAGTATTAGGGGCATCTCTAGCATGAAGTGAATGACCATGGGCCTTAAAAGTTATTATGGGAAGACCATGGATGGTGAAAGATTTTCTCACGCATAGTCCAAAGAGCTATCCTATGATAAGGCATGTGACGACTATCTATGTCTCTTAATGATAAGATAAGTCAAGACTAAATAACTATCTGTGGGATTTATGCTTAGCACCGAGAGGATATTGAGATGGAAGCTCCGCCGTGTTGAGGCCGAATTTCTAGTAGCAATTTATTTATCCCTTACCTATGTGCCCCCATAGGATGATGGTCTAGATAGACATTAGCTAGTGGATCCACATTAGCTAGTGGATCCACTTTAGCTCAACCATGGTCCTACGTTGACAAGTAGGACAACCCTTTTCGGTGTGGGAGACATCGAGGATCATGTTATAGCTCACGTTTTTATGTCGGTTAAGGCTAATTCCCACAATAATGAACTAAGGTTACTTCAAGAAGTATCTCACATGTGTTCAAAAATAATTTTACTTGCATTAACCATGTTTTACGACTCATGCTTTCTAACCCTCTTATCTTATATTTTAACTTGGTCTTTGCATATCATGAAAATGTCATTTTGAGCATGATTTCATACTTTTATGCATGGCTATCATACTTTATGCATTTTAGTACTGATGCATGCTCTTGCCTACATTTCTTATCCTAAAATGTAGGGTCCGACAATTCTGAGTCGCACCACAGTGGATAGGATCTCTTAGTAGTTGAAGATTGAAGATTGGTGAGGCCTCAACTTTCGAGGACCAAACCTTTATTTTATTATGTCTTTTCATTTTAGTTTTGAACTTGATGTACGGGTTACGTCCCGAGTTCTCTATGTACTAGATGGCTTCAAACATTGTTAGACTTCCACTTCATTTTATTAAACTCAATGTTTGTAATGCTTTTTTAAATCTCTTGATTTCTATTACCTTGACTATGTATGCTAAGTGGCTTGTATGGGGCCTCTCGGGGTCTTGTACGCGTCTAGGGTATACCCTTGGGTCGTGACAGTGTGTCAAGCGACCAATGGGTCAGTGAAAGAATGTTCCCTGCTTCTTCATTATGTGAGACCCCAAAAAGTTAAAATGACTTTTCGATGAAACACCCTTTGACCTTTTGTTGTTTCTTGAAGTTTAAATCGATGTTGCTACTTTAGCATGTTACTAATATCATGAATTATTCGGCAATGTAGTGCATGTCTAGGAAAACAGTTGAATAGGAACAAATAGATTCGAGTAGAAAGGAAAGACAATTAATTAGATAATAAATTTATATACATAAGCCGGCTATTGCATTAATCATATTATTATGGAGTGTAATTGTGTGTATAAAGTTAAACGTGAACTTGAGTTAACTTCTTTAAGAGGATGAGGGATCGAATAAATAACTACTGAAGTAGTGAATGAAGTCTAGGATATTGTGAGTAATAATATTCTTAAATAAGTAGTGAATTCCTTCCACATGTGATTGGGTTTCTATGTAGGGCTTGTAAAACCCTAATGGTAAGTTCTTAATGCTCACAGGTCGCACAAACTATTTATCGTATGAATAGTCTGTTTAGTTGATGTTGTGTTGGCTTGGGTCTTGTCCACCATGTGCGAAGTGGGAGATGTAAGTTTTTGGGTCACAGGTCACCCATATAAACCGACCCGGTTTGATTTGACTCGACCCGACCCAATTTTTTTTTCTAAAAGAAACAATAAACTACAAATTTAAAAAAGTAGGAATAGTTACAAAGTAACTGGTCCAACGTAAAGAAACTCTGTTTTTAAATTGTTTTATCTAACGCTTCTCTGGAAAGGAAGAAAAGAAGAAAAAAAGTAAACAAAAACTAGAAGGACTGAAAAAGAAGAAAAACTTTCTTTCTGAAGAAAATCAACAAACAAAAGTTGACATTTAGTTTGTGAAATGTAGCCTTTGTTTCCTAGTGATCCGAAGAGTGACTGTGGAGCAGTTTGTTTTGGTAGCAAAATCAAAGACATCCGCTGAAAATATAAGGTACACAACTTATCGATTTTGCTCTATATATCTAATATATGTATCGCTAAATTTTCTATTTCAGAAAATATTCAGTGATATACCCATCCACATCAAACTTTCCTAGAAATAACTGGTAAGAAACATGCCCATAAAAAGATAACATGAAAATCAATAGAAAATTACATGTAATGTACTCAGGTATATTTTACAAATATATATCTCCAATTCACACTAATTGTATTGTGTTGCTCCCAATTGCACACGCAAGTGTACATGGTCGCACAAGTAATATCGTGGATCTTAAAAGAACTGGATTATCGAATCCAAAAGACTTATCGATTAACTATTTTAATAAATTATACTAGTCTAATTATTTATTTAAGAGTGCCAAAAGAGTTTGAATTTTATTTGTAAAGAAAAGAATGCATATATGAAATAATAAAATTACTTACGCTGATTTGGAAGCGATAACCAATATTAATTCAAAATAATCGATGTTCAACAATTACCCATAGCCACAGCCCCAGAACAAGGGCCTTTAGCTACTAATGTCTAAGAAAAAGAAGAAGAAAAGAATCCTAAAAAGTATTGATAACTTTATAGTTAATGTTCTATGATTGATCTCCTATAATTATTTTCATGGGCTATTTATAGATGTAGAAAACCCTAAATAAAATAACTGAGTCCAAATCAATTTAGGAACCCAAAACCGAGACCAAAAGGAATTAGAATTCCTCCCTCATTGTATGCGTAAAACCCCCTCAACAATTTGAGCCGTTTTACCTCTTTGAACGACACGTGGCAGCAGACAAATAGCAATTCAATATGAATTCTGCCGATCTTTTCAGTATATATAAATATTAATATAATATTCAATTTAATTCATTAAGCTGTCTGCTTGATTTTCTTTCTCAACCTTCAATCTTTAATTCGTTTTAGTTCCAAACTTCTTCATCTTTACATCAATTTAATCATACAAATAAAATATACAATATGCACAATCCATAAAATTTATGCTAAAAAAGAATAAATAAAAATACTAAATGTAAGACAAATAATAATAAAATATATTTTTGACCTCACATCATATTGCATCAAAGATTTACTATGAATAAAAAAAATAACCAAGCAGTCAATCATTATAGAAAGATCACATCACATTAAAGTAAATAAAGATGTAGATGTGATAAGTTTCTTCTTAGGGTGGTATACTTCAATTTGACATTTGAATATTAAATATTACTACCATAAAAACTTACAAAATAGATGTGGAAAGAACTTACGAACACTACTTGTCGAAAGTAAATTTTATTTGCCGATGTTCTACTTGAAAAAATTTAGTAGTTTAATTGACACATAATGAGATAATAACATGATAAAGAGTAGAAAACAGGAATAGTAGAATACCTATACGAAATAATAGTAGTGACACAATTCCATGACAACTAGGATAATGAAACAAAAACATCCTTGTGGACATTTAATTAGAGAGAAAAGTGAGGAATGTAAAAAGGTTATCTAGAAAAGTTAGGGTCTGTTTGGAAAGCCACTTGGTAATTGTAATTGGTGTAATTACTAGGATAGTAATTACCAGCCTAGTAGTTACACTGTCTAGTAATTACACTGACTTGTTTGGTTGCCACAGTGTAATTACATTGTGATTACACATGTCATGTTTGGATGTCACAGTGTAATTACACATGTTTTGTTTGGATGCACAATTGCAATCATAAAATTATAATAAATTTTAAAAATAAAAATTAATTATTAAAATTTATACTAGACAAATAAGAAACTTTATAAATGACATTAAATTAAATATTTAATATATATATTCTTTTTTGAAAATATATTAATTAATAAACATATTTTTTGTAACTAATATTATGAAAAAACAATTGATTTATATTTTTTCAAATTAATATATTTCAATTGAATTGATCATAACAACTAAAAGTATGAAGTTTCTACGAACATCGTGTAATGCATGTTTGATAAAAAGAATAATGTATAAATTAAAATGTCATAAATTATTAAATGTTTGACAAAAATATTATCTATCAAGTCTAATTAAAAAATGACGTGCAATGTAAATTCAATATTACTAAAACAAATGAAACTGAAAATATAACATAGGTTATAAATTCAAAACAAAAAATTTAACATAATACTCTTATAACAAATTTCAACATAGCAATAAATATGATTTATTTTTGTTTTTTCTTAATAAAGAAAACGTAAGTCTATAACCTTACTTAACAATAAATTCTATTTTAATTTAAAAATTAGAATACTAATAAAATTATGCTAATGAGAAAATAAGCATGGCATAAAGAAATAGATAATACGAGAAAATTACATAAAATCACGTAAAGTAAGGTTGAGAACAAGAAGAAAATGAAATATAAAAATAAAAAAAGAACTTAAAATAACAGAAGTAAAAAAAATTAAAACAAAAAAATAAAAATAGAAATTAAAAAAAAAAAGAAATTAAAAAGTAATCAGGTGGTAATTACACCATGTAATTACCTGTGAATTGTAGAGTGTAATTACCCCTATCAATTACACCAATTACATGTTGACCAAGTAATTACCTATCCTTCCAAACAGGACAAGACAGTGTAATTACACCAATTACACCAAATCCAATTACTAGGGTGTCCTTCCAAACAGGCCCTAAACAGATGAAATTTTGGTGGAAAGTTACATGAAGTTATTTTCTCTAACAGGCCTACTTAAGTTATGTAGAAAGTTACATGAAGTTGATGTTGTGACCTGTAAATATCCGAAGAAGTTTTCAAAGAAAACTTGAACTTGGGATAATATATATTCTCTCTCATAGCTCGCAAGGTACATTGTCTTCATGTAACTAGTCGACAAAATATTTGTAGTGTGGTGCCTAAAAGCGAATTCATCTCTAGATAATGTGCGAAAGTTCCTTTTTTGAGAAAAAATTCATATAGAAAATGTTTGAGTAATGGTAACTTTTGCATTATACATAGAGTAAATGATTATAGAAAAGCAGAAATATGTACCAAACAAAGTTAATTTTTTCCATGTTATGAAATACTCCCTCCGTTCTAAAATAGGATTGATCAGGGAACATCTTCATAATTATATCTTCAAAGATCCATCAAGACAATTTTGAATAAATAAAGCAACATCTTTGCAAAAATATGCACACTGGAGAAAATATATAAAAGGAACACCATGTTTGAGTCATGAAGTGATCTAGACCCCGCCTTCCTAAGGAGGATCAATTATGGAATAGAGAAATAGAGATTAGAAAGAAAAAATGATGGTACGATTTCTATGTGCAATGTAGTTAGACATTATTTGGGAGCTGAAAAATCCAGCAAAATAGAATTCGAAAAGAAAAAACTTCACTGGCTATCGCATCATAAACTGCATCTTAAAAATCATTCAAACAACTAAGTAAATGAAATATATATATATATATAAGAGAATTCTAGTTCCGCTTACGTAGTACCCTTAGAATTGAGGAATTTATTTTTATGCTTTTTTTGTAATATTAGGGTTTTTACCCCTATTTCATTTTTACCTTTAAACCTGTTCTCAACTCGTGTCCCTTCAAACATTCAAGTTAGAAAGTTCATGCTTTTAAGATAGATAGATAGATAGAATAGATAGAATATAGATAGAAATTCAAGGGTCTCATTCCCAAAGGGTAAATCACTTTTCATCTTTCTAAATCCTTAAATCACTTCATTGGTTCTTCCTCAAGACTCAAGACTCAAATATTAACATCATCTCCCATAATTTTTGTTATTGTTGATTTGTTTCATACTTGATATTTTTATACTTAACTCCCGCATTCAATTTGAAATGGAAAAATCAAAACACATGCTTATTGTTTAAAAGGTAAAATAATTTTCTCTTTTTTTTTTTTTTCCAATTTTCAAGAATTTAAAACTAATTTGCAGAAACTTTTTTAAATAATGAATGGGTCTTTATTTTAAAGGTTATAGCAGCTTTTATTAACTGAAGTAGAGACCCAAAGCTAGAATCTAAAGAGTTAATTGTTTGTCTTTTCTCCAAAATAGACTCTTCTCTCCATTTTCTTTAAAATTAAAGTTTGCCCTTCTGGATTAAATATTGGCTATTATTATTTTTAAATAGTGACATTTTTTTAGATTGTTTTTTTTTTTACGTTTTTGATAGTTGTAACTAAATTTATGAACCATTTGAACTTTGGTGGTAATATCTACTGTAATTTGTAAAGAATCATCATTAATGCATTTATCGATTCAACTATCTTATACAAATTTAGAGTCAATAAAAAAGTAATTTTTCAAAGTATCAAATTCAAGTTCTACCGCTCAGAATAAACTTAATCGGGAAGAAAATGCTAATGGTTTAAGTTCTTTAAAGGCTGATTCAGGTGAAAGAATTCAAATTTTAAAATTTCATCCAAATCATTGTAACACTATTAGAAGAGTTTATCTTCAGAAAAAACCTTGTCAACCTTATTAAGAGATCAGAGTTATCAAAGAGAGATTTCTGGAGATATGCGTTGTTTTAATAGTAAATGATTTGATGAATTTCCTTATTCGTTAAGAGTATAGTGTATGTAAGTAAAGATGCTATTTAGTTTTTGTATTGTTATTTATTTAAGGAAAATAATCTTTAATGTGTAGGTGAAGCATTTTCGAGTATGGAGTTTAGGAGTTGGTACAAATAAAACTAGCTTGCAAACACTGTCGGTGGGCTTACTATCATTCATAATCAGTCAAAACGAAAATATGAAGATCTAATGCGGTAACAATAATTTATTCACTCATTTGAGAAATAATATGATCAAGATAATCATGTGAATTGAATTCGCTTAGCAGTTTCTATTAATGTAGTAAAACTTCTTATGAAACAAGACTTAACATTTTGAGGTCATGATGAATCAAATCATCACTTAATAGAGGTAAATTTTTTTGAGATTCTTTCATTTTATGCTCAAAAGTGTGATGAAATTCATAGTTTTGTATTAAAAATGCTCCTCAAAATGATTAAATGAATTGTCCAAAGATTCAAAAAGAAATTGTGATTACTTGCAAGATTGAAACAATTAAATATATCATAAAGGAACTAAATGGTGATTATTTTTCCTTATTGGTTGATGAATCTTTTGATGTTTCACGCAAGGAGCAAATCGATGTTGTTTTTACTATATGTTGATAGAAGAGGATTTGTGATGAAGAGACTTCTTGGCATTGTTCATATTAAAAATCCTAGTCTTAATCTCTAAAAGATGTAATTGTCGACTTACTTTCTCAACATTTTTGAGTCTATCTTGTGTGTGTGGACAATGCTATGATGGAGCAACTAATATGCAAGGTGATATTAATTATCTTAAGATGTTGATTAAGAAAGAAAGTAGATCGACCTATTATATTCATTATTTTGCTCGTTAACTTATAAAATATTTTTAATGTGTTGATGATTCCTTATAAATGTATGGATGAATATCTAGAATCTCAAAAAAGAAAATTCAAGAGACTATTGATATGAATGACCTTAAAATTAGTAGAAGCTTGCATCAAGAACTTGATATTTCTAGAGCTTGATAATCGTTGAGAATCTACTTCAGTTTAATTGTTTTATTCACAAGTTAGGTACAATTATGGTCATATTCGATAACACTGTTGAAATTGTATATTCTTGGATGAAAGATCTAGGGCAATCAAATATATTAAAGTTGTTCAAACATAGGAGATTGTATTCATATTGCATTTGATAAAAGAAATTTTAGGAATTACAAATGATCTTAATAAATGTTTATAAAAACAAATAGCAAGACATTACAAATGCAATGCTACTTATTAAAGAGGTCAAGAGAAGGATGCAAGACTTGAGAAAAAAATAAAAGATGAAATTTATTTGTTACTAAGGTGTCTACATTTTGTATTTAGTCTAACATTATGATATCTAATTTTGATGAGTTGTATGTTAATTCTTAAAGATCACAGTGTGAACCTGCTTATACTATTTTTCATCATTATCATGTTGAAGTATTTTGTAAAATACTTGATTGGTAAGTGTAACAACTAAATGATCATTTTGATGAGGTGACAATTGAGTTACTTTATGGAGTTGCTCGTTTGAATTTGATAGAATCATTTTCTAGTTTTGATATCTAGAAAATAATGAGAATGATTGCATTATATTCTAATGATTTTGATGAACTTAGTATGTGTGCACTTGAGAATAAACTTACAAATAACACTATTGATGTTCGTGATATCGATAAAAGGTTATCTGATTTACATGAACTTTGTGATATGGTGAAATTTGTTGTACTTCTGTCAGTTGCCACTGCATCCATTGAAAGAGCTTTTTTAGCAATAAAATTTATTAAGAATGAATTACGAAGTCAAACGAATAATGAATTTTTGAGCAGTTGCATGATTCCTTTTATAAATAAATGATGTATGTAATGATGTTTCAACTGATGATATTAATTTGTCTTTTCAAGCAATGAAACCTCGCCGAATAGTATCGTAAACGTTCTTGAGAAGTATTAGAAGTGATTTCTTTTTGGACTTTGTAGTTAGCACTCTCGTTCTGGAGTGAGACATTGTGAAGGGCTAATTTTTTTTTTTTCCTACTTGACATCATTTTTTGCTCTAGTTAAGTATTCTAGTTCTAGATTGACACATTGCAAAGGGGTAACTTTTTCTCTTAATGTAATCACTCATGTTAGTTTTAGGTCTCTTGTAATGAAATAAACTTTTTGTACCGATAATCTATATACTACTTCCTTGAAATTGTGTTTTGTTGGTTTATTCACGCGTTTATGCTTTTATTTTTCAAATTTTTTGAACAAAAATCTTGAATTTGCCACTGAGTCAAACACATTGAAATGAAACATAATACCGAATTATAATTAGTTGTAACTATAAATATGTTAAGTAATTTATTAATACATATTTGTAATTTTTTTTTCTAAATTAAATTAACTAAAACATATATTGAGTCCAAAACATAGGCTATATTTGCGTATCTCAAACGAATAATAAAGACACACGTGGAGCAGCACCTGGAAAGCGATGGTAGTGTAAACAGACAAGGAATTGGCACGTTGCAGTTGCACTGTGTGTGTTTGCATAAAAGAAACCGACTTTCTCCATTCTCTTTCTCTCTCTCTCTCCATTGCATTTGAGAAGATAGTTTTGTTTGAAACCTAAATCGTCGCAACCAATGCAACGGCTCGTTGACCATGTCCTTGCTGTAACCAAAGAGTATGTTCATTCATCTCTTCTTCTTGTAATTTTAGCTCCTTTATTGGTTGCCCAGTCAAGCTGCAAGTTCACGTCTCAAAAGTAAATTCATCATTTTTTTACTCTACTTTTTTTTTGGTTGTTTGGGCAGTTAATTTGTGATTTTTTGCAGTATTAGGTCAACTGCTGAATTGATTGTGTGTATGAATAGAACATAGTGGAGAATTCCTCCTTTGTTTTGATGTCTTGTAACATAATGTGAAAGAAATTGAGATTTAGGATGCTAAGCATAGGAACAACAGCTTACTAGAAGAATTATGATCAAGTGATGGGCTTCTAGAGAGTTTATGCACCAAAAATAAAAGGGAGTGGGGGTGGGGTGGACTAGTTTTAGTAGTAGAGTTTTGAGCTAAAATATCCCTGAAGTATAACCCAAACTTACGGTATATCCTTATGCTACAATTGTGAACAAAAAAATCCTTTAACTATTCCAAGATTTTTTGTAATAAAAATTAAGAGAAGAATGTTTATTGCAAATTTTGGGATTGTTAAAGGATGTTTTATTTTTGTTCATAATTATAGTATAAGGATGTACCTAAGTTTGGGTTAACTTCAGAACACTTTACTAGTATATAAGAAGTAGAATTGTAATTAACTCAATTCACCATGAAGTGCTCTGAGAATAATTTAAGAATAAATAAGAGTGAAGTCTCTGATGTCTAACCAATGAGAGAGGAGTTTAAGTCTATATGCATACAGAGAGACATGTTGAAGATGATGCATTTATAGAGAGTACCAGACTTATATAATAAGGGAGATAATTAGCAATGGATCCTTTATATGGTGAAAGAAGAGCCCTTTATATCAGTTGACAATGATGGTCTTCTATGTGTACTCGGAGGATGTGTATTTGTTTTTAATACGTTACCTGGTAGCATAATTGAGAAAACTAGGGTAATGACTTACAGGAAGAACGCTACAATTACCATTACTATATATTTAGAGAAAAGGAGGAACTATGGGCTATGTTGTTCGGACTCTTCAAAAATGTCTATGGGTGCATATTGGGTCCTTCAAAAGTAGTGTATTCTTGGAGGATCCGACATGGATGCGGCAAAATTATTGGAGAGTTCGAGCAACATAGACTATGGGAGACACTAATATTCACTATATCAAAAGAGAAGACATGTTCTGTGTACTCAAGGCTGACACAGCTGAAGTTTTGCTGTCAACATTTTAGGTCACATATTTAAGATATGAAACCATGAGTTTGGATATAGTCTTACTTCCTCACCTGTTAGGAAAAAAGTTGTATATGAGTAGTGTATTTGTAAGTTGATCTGAGTAATCTATTGTTCGTGCTGATCAGGAAATAACTGGCTCCATCTAGAAGTGACCAGGGATAGATGTTACGGTATGGAAAACAAGCCTTTGAGCTGGTTATATTTAGTTCTTGATGCAATTTAAGTGACAAAACTAATGGTGAATGTACAGTAAGAGGCAAGATCATGAGAACTCCACCAATGCAGATATACTTTCGAAGTGGATTCCTTGGCTATCATCATCAATTTTATATTTTCCTTTCAGGGGATAAATGAGAAATTGCGCGAAGAAGTTGTTTGTAAATGAAATTATTTCTCTTGAGGATGTCATAGTAGTTGTTTACCTTCTGAAAAAGCGATAGTAACTTTGTCAGAATGCTTACATGAAATCCTTGCAGTTAACACATGCTGTTTTGTGTGTGTATTTTTGTCTGCTAACTTTCCTTAAGCAACTGTTGGGGTGGATCCATTATTTGATGTTAATATCTCTTTGTTCATTCTCTCAGGTCAGTTAAAACATTCACGTATGAGTCATTGAACAATGTTGTGAGGTTGATAAATGGGGTGTCCGCACTATTATTGACAATATTACCAGGGAACTCTTCTATTCTTGAAGGTATCCATGGTTGGGAGCTTCGGCCAGCATTTCGTGGGCCTAGGCTTCCACGCTGGATGGAAGAGTGAGTTTCAATCTTCATTTCCTCTTTACCCATGCTCTAAAATTCAGATAATTTCCTGCTTCTCTGGTTATGCATTGACAACTGTGTTATTTCTGTCACCTGTTTTGTCAATTATGTCAAAAATGTCAAAACATCTTACGTATCTTTTCTTGTTTTTTCAATAACGGCACATTTTGTTAACATGCTTATTCCTGGTGATCACAGTGGTGTCTCATCCTTTAACCAATTCATTCATGAGCTTTCTGTTGAACCCAATGCCTCATCAAGTGTAGAACACTCATCACAGGAAGATGTTGATGAAAACATCGGTCCAATGTCTCCTCTGCTACAAAGTTCTCGAGCATCCAGAGTGAGCAGTTTTACCCGGCAGAGCGGTAATTGGGTACATTTGCTCAGATACATCTTCTCATGGTTCCTTTTCCCCATTAAATTTATGTTGGGAATACCGTTGTATCTATATGGTTCACGTACTATGTCTGGGAGTCTCCAGTCTTCCCCTCTACGAGCTACCAAGAGATTACAGTCACTCAAGGACCACTTTGTCCAACGTGCCACTGACAGAAGGCGAGGCGTAGTTGAGGTGTGACATTCAGTTTTCTCCTTTTATAGTGTCCTCAATTCCAAACTAGTGACAGTGGGCTTAACTTTCATGAATCATATATATGATTTATGCCTTTCCAGATCCATTTCTCTTTTTTGATGAATGTGTTGGGTGTTCCGTTTACATATTACATTTATTCTACTCATCCTTTTGGTTTGGGGCAAGAGGACGGTTCATTGTGTGGTTTTTTCTTTTTTGGTTTTACAGTTGGTCATTTAAGTAATTGTTTTACTGTTATTTTTCACTTCCATTCGGCCATTACTGGTTTTATTAAAATGACTTGGTCTGATTTATCTTGTGTAGGATCTCCATCTAGCAATTGAGATTAGTATTGAGACTGTCTTTGGATTCGTCCACAAGGCAGCACATTGTCTTCTTTCACCGATAGTCACTTTTACGGAATTGGTGAAATGGTTCTTTTCTTGTATGAGTGGTCCTGAGGATGTTCCTGCTGATGGTTCAGGTGTATCTGTAGCTACAGATACTCTTTCAGAGAATGATCCTACTCCTAGGGAACAACAAACAAGCTTTTATCATTCCCTAAATACAGATGCTAGGACGTGTCAAGATGTCATAACAGAGCTTGGGTAAGGCACTTTGATTTGATTCCGCTCCTTTCCCAAAACTGTCATGCATGTTCCCTTGGATTGAGATGTTTCTGAACAGATAACATGTTCAAATAAATATAACTTTTTTCCTTTGAAGACTCAAATTTGTCAAATGAACTGTGATGATATTTTCATGAAGTTGTTTGGTGTTTATATGGTGTTGAAAAGGACTAGCATCTCAGTTGTATTCCAATTGCATTTGTGTTTTTCTACTCACTGCATTGAGCCTAGAGTAGGCTATAATTTCTACAGGTTAAGCTTTTGGTAGACTGTCAAAATTGTTCATTGGTAGATACTCATGTCTTACAAAATTTTCAGCTTTGTGATGATCAACCGTCCTCTTTTAATCTCTTTCTGCCTTAGGAGTCATTGTTCAGCTGTAAATAGGAGCTTTTTATTGCAACCTTTTGATTTTTCTTTTCCTTAGTGAAGTGCCTGTTGTTTACTGGTAGACAAGGTGTTTTTTTTGTACTGTCCTCTTTCAATTCTTCTTGGCTTTAGCAGATAGGGAAGTCTTTGTGGTTTATAGGGGTATTACATTGTTCTCTCCAGACTTGAAACATGGACTTTCAGCAGGAACTCTTGTATTCATAACTATATTGATATTTTTACACAGTTTGGCATTCCTATTGTTCTCAGCATATAAGTGCTTTCTGTTGTAGGTACCCATATGAAGCTCTTCGTGTGGTAACTAACGATGGATATATTCTCCTTTTGGAGAGAATTCCAAGGTTTGGATTCCTGTTTTGACAGCGCTGTCTCTTTATATACAGAGCTTTTTGGTGGATGCCCGTTTATGAATGTGATTTGATGATCCAAATTTGATATTGCAGACGTGATGCTCGGAAAGTTGTTTATCTGCAACATGGGGTTTTTGATTCATCCATGGGGTGAGCCACACATCTGTGTTCATTCTTCATGTCATATTTTCCTCTGTGTGTACATGATTTACTCATCGTCTAAGTTGGGGTTAAAATGACCGGTAATATTTATCTTGTCGACAGATTGTTAAGTTTTCCTTTCTGGTTCTTCAGGTTTATAACTAGTATTAGTATAACATAACTAAATGATGTTTGGAAGGCATACTAATCAATTGGCATTTAAAAATTTATGAAGTGATATCATAGGATCTGGGTTGTGTATATTATAAGCAACAATTAGAAGAGACATGGCTTCTCATTTTCTTTTTTATTTCTTTTAATATTTTATTTAAAAATTTGGCTGGCATGGGCATCTGTTTGGGGGGGGGGGGGGGGGGGG
>JAJOOR010021778.1:0-20394 GCA_036250505.1 Solanum acaule | reverse complement strand
GGTGAGAAGTAGTAACGAGGAAGGAAACAATAAAGTTAGGAAAATGCCGAATCGCCAAACTTAGGAAGATTTCGTTAGTTGGAGTTGACGCAAAGGAAGTTTTTGAGTGGGGTGGGGGTGGGGGCTCGAAGCTAATTAAATTACTAGTATATTAGTATTAGTATACTATATTATAAGTCACAATAACTATCCTCTAACTAATCGAAACTCAACTAACGTTCCTCCCTAAAGAGTTTTAACTATGGGGATTAAATAAGTCACAACTCACAATAGCTATCTTTTAATTAATTGAAACTCAACCAACGTTCCTTCCTAAAGAGTTTTAATTATGGATGTGTCAAAATCGAACAAACTGATAAATCAAATAAAAAAATGTTATTAGATTATTGCATAAACAAATTTTAAATAATTTTATTAAAAAAATTATCGAATTATCAGTTTAATTTTTATTTTTTAATACTGGGTTATTGGATAAATCGATAACTCATTAAGATTTATATGCATTTTGTTATTGGTTAAATCGAAAATCGAAACATTAAGGATCAAATTGACAAACGCAAAATCGATAAAAAAAATATCTTATTGATTTGACGTATTTAAAAATTGAAAACTGATAAATCGAACCGATAATACATAAAATCGAACTGACCGATGCACATACCCAATTTTGACTCATACAAGTTTAGCATATATAATTTCTTATTAATATAATTTCATAAATCGAACTCGACCCAGTGAGTATTATTATATGAGCTAGTATTGAGCAACGATTTGAGTGAGAGTTAAGACAACTCAAACCCCATAAACTCTACCGCCAGCGTAGATAGAATCGTAGCGAAATTTGAGCGACTTCTCACTAGCGCTAGCCTAAAGAAGACTTTTAGTGGATTCATAAGTTAAGTTACGTCTTATACCCCAACAAGGTATAGGGTGGTTTTGGTAACATAGGAAAGACTATCACGATACGAGCCTACACCTTAGACTTGGTCGGCATTTGAGAACCATTGTTGGTCCCCAAGCGAATCATCATCATAACTGACTACAAGCGAAAGACTAACTCAATTATACACAAGCATCAATCTAAAAGAAACGTTTAACAACAATTTACTGAATCTCAAACTCTCTAAATATATTAAGTATGAAATATAAGTTTTAAATAAAGCATTTGAAAGTGAAGACTCTCTAAAATTGTCCATCTATGAAGCCTCTACCATATAAAGATGAGTTTCTAGACAATGCCCACGACACCTCAAAATGCTACTACTAACAACTCATAAAAACTAGAGTCCTCTAGAAGCAAGGAGGCCTCACTCAAAAGCCAACGAGCGAATGTAGTGATCTCAACGAAACTCTTGTTCAAGATCCTAAGTACCTGAATCTGTATCACAAAAATATGCAAGTTGAATGACATCAGTACATTGAATGTATAATATAACTGAATAACAAATAACAAAATTGAATAAAGTAATTTATATATATATATATATATATATATATATATATATATATATAATTTACTTTATTTTATTGGGGAGTTGCTCTAACCGACAACCATCACTATATGCCTTGTGGTGATAAATTGTCTCGCCTATGCTACCAAAACTGTCCTATACCTTGTCGGGGTATAGAATAAACTCAACTTATTGATCCACTATAAAGGTTCGCTCAAAGACAGTGATGAGTCACCCGAAAATAGGTGGGATTCTAACCCACACTGACTACGTGATTTATGGAGAATGTGAATTGTCCAAACTCTTCTCCATATCGGTACTCAATACTACTCCCAATATTATATATATATATATACTTTTTGGTTGAGATAAATTTTCAAAGGGTTTCTTTAAGAGGTATGTTTTATACTCAATTTTTCTGAAAACTCTTTACACCTTTATGAAAATAGTACTCTCTTTTCAATGAAAAAATGTTATATTTTGGAATCATTAGTTCCCTTAAACTCTTCTCAAAAAAAGAAATTTGTACTTTAACTTGCTCTTGAACTCACTTTTAGCTTTTAAGGGGTCGTTTGGTTGGGAACAAGTTATCCCAAGATTATTTATCCTGGGATAACTTATCCCACCATGTATATTGGATAACTTATCTCATCACTATGATATAAATGATGGGATAAGTTATCCAAAATATGGCAACCAAACAAGATAATTTTTTTTTTATCCGAATACTATTTTCTTGTTCCATCACTATTTATTTTTATCAACCACACCAAACGACCCCTAAAAATCAATATATGAAAAATGCTTGTTTAAAAAACTTTCAATCAAAACTGGTAATTATTGTTCATGTGGGAATATAAGTGATCTTAGGTAGATTTATATACCAATTTAATAACAATTGCCCACATAATGCCATGAGTGTAAGAATAACCTTGATAATATTGGTTATGTTTTGTATAACTTGCGATGAATGTGCACTAAGACACGTGATTAGGTTGTGTAAGTACTTTCAAAGGTGAATGGGGTCTATAGGAGCGAACACAGAGTAGGGAAGCTTGGAAGCATCTCAAAGAAGCACTGATATTGGCGCACTGAGTGGCGCAAGACGCTAAGGGCCAAATTACTAAGCACTCTGTGTGGAGCGCCGCGCCAAGGAGAAAACTTCTGAAGCGTGAAGCAGGCTCATTGAGTGGTGTGCCACGCCAAAGGGGAAACTACTGAAAAGCAAAGTTGGCGCAACGTCCCAGCTCCTGCCCGACGTGCCCGACATAAATTGATTAAAATAGGATTCTTACTGGGGCTAGAATTGAATTTTTAATTCCTAAACTCTATAAATAGGACCCTAGGGTTATTTTGTAGGGGTTTAACTTTTTTTTGGTGTGCATGAGAAATGATTAATACTTTGCCATAGGTTTCGATACTTTAACTCTTTCTTTAATTGCGAATTGCATGAACAATATTATATTTGAGTTTTTGAATATTATGAGTGGCTAAAAGCCCCTTGTTCTGGGGTTGTAGCTATGGGAAATTGTTAAGCATCAATGATTTTGAATTAATTCTTGGTTATCATTTAAAGTTACTTTTGTATTCTTGTTTTAGTTTTTCTTAATTGGCCATCATAGAGATAAACCTCTTGTCTATTCTTGGACTTGGGAGACGATAAGGTAGATAGACCAAAGAATACAAAAGGCTTGATCTTTCTTTCATATCACTTGATTAGATTCGTGTTTAGGATTGACACACGGACGAACACCTAGCTTGGTTACAAAACAGGATGAAATTTAAATGCTTGCCAATTAGGACTATCTATCCCCGCTCAACGATGTAGTTAGACAACTAATTGGAGTAGGCGATTAGAGGTCGGGAGACCATGATCATAAAATCAACCCTGTAAATCAATAACTTAATAACCTTAATTAGTTCATTACATGAGATGCGATACATGAAACCCGATACATGTTGCAGCCCTGGAATTGTCTCTTGTTTAAAACATCAAATTGAAGTCGTTCTCATTGGTTACTTTATTTATTAAATTTGTCGTAGTAGTAATAAACAACAATCACACTCTTTTGAAGATATTTTTTTAAAATTATGGAATTAAGTTGGTTAATATAAATTGATCATAAGTCTCTTGGGTACGATAGCTTATTTCAAAAAGGAACTATACTACTTGTGCAACCACGTACACTTGGGTGTGCATTTGGCAACAACAATAAGCAAGAACAACAATTCAAAATTTTCAATGCATAATATAGTTCAACTCATAATCAAGATATTAGAACTCATAATCAATAACTTAACTTGTATCAAGATTTTAGAACTCAAAATCATAACTTAATTCACATAAAAAATTTAGAACTCACACTGAAGTAACTTAACTCATATCAAGTATTCCTGAAACTAAGGATATAATCCTAGATTAATTTTTTATTGATTGAATTGAGATGTAGGGCGTGAGGAGGAAATTAGTCCATCATTATGAATAACCTTACACATCCGGAAGAACAAAGTTCTTGAAGTAGTTTGAAGAAAAATCTGATTAGAAGCCTTGAAAACCTGATTAGAAGCCTTGATATCCTAATTTTTATCTTCTTTGCGATTTTCTTTGAGTTGGGGGAGTTGAGAGCATAAAGTAAAAGAAAATTTGGTACTTGGTGGAATATATTCCTCTAATTGAATTTAAAATGTCATGGTTTGGGATTAGAAAAAGTTAGAAAAGACAAAAGAAACCCCACTTAAAAAGCTATTGAAAATCTTTCACAGGGCATCTATAGTTCGTGGTTTGATCTACTGACCGTAGATTCCATCCGTGGAATTCATATTGAAGTTTTAAGGCTGAAAAGTTCATTCTACGGGTCCAAACTATAGCCAACAGAAGTTTCTACGACTCGTAAATGGGTCCATAGGAATTGAACCTCAAAATTTGTCTCCGATACTTTTTCCACGAGTCAACAGTACAAGTGGTAGCTTTATCTACGACTTGTAGAAGGGATTCGTTGGTCACTAACTCAGAAAACTCTACTGTAGTAGTCTCTCGTAAAACGATCATAACTTTTTATTTACTCTAGACTTGGAATGAGGGAAACTTTGTGGTGTTGGAAAGAGGACTCATAGACCTTTAGCTTGATAGGTCACGTGCCACCTAATTTATTATGTTCTGAGAGATATGATCGTTTGAAGTTGACCTAAGTAGAATCTTATATCAAAACTTAATCGGTAAGGGAACTTTCAACTCAACTTTGTGCTAGGAGATTCTTGTGACCTTAATTCATATCCAAATTCATTCTCACCTAAAGAATTGACCTTAACACCTAAGAACAAAATAAGAATCACCTGATACAACCTTATACGCTAATAAAGAATGATTCAGATCTTAACTTAGAAATTTTCGGGGTGTTACAAATATGTTGTATCATCACAAGATTTATAATGATGGTAGTCGGTTAGAGAAATTCTCCAAGAAAGTAAAATATTTTATTTCAATATTTACTACCATTACATACCTATTTGTAAAGTTTTTAATGAATTTATTTCATATATATGCTTTAATTCAAATGAGTTATTTTTCAGTCTCTAATTCAGTTTAGATATCTGTTTCCTTCAGCTTTATTAAATACCATACATTTCATGTATTGACGTTATTCGACGCTGTATCATTTTATGATGCAAATTCAGGTATTTAGGATCATCAACAAGCGGTTCTTTGAGACCATATCATCTTTTCATCAGCTTTTGGTGAGGCCTCCAGTTTTTTTTTTTAGCAGTAGTGTTTAAGGTTGTCGTGGATCTTGTCCTGACACATATCTTTAGACCGTAGAGACTTCATAGATAGATAGAGTCAGAGTGTTACTTTAATTTTCTTCTCAGATGTTTTTGATACACTTTATCATTTATACTTAATATTTTCAGACAACTTTTGAGATTTAGTTTATTGCTTTAAATGAAATCAATTTAAGCTTCCGTATGCAAGTAATAGTCTTCCGCTAAGTAGTCAGACCAAAATTTCGCTTGGGAACCAGCAATGATTTTTGAGTTCCAGCCACATCCAGAGTGTAGACTCAAAGCGTGATAATTCATAATCATGAAGGTTAAATATGCAATCGCAAAAAAAAAAATGTATGGCCATAGGGTCGTTTCGACCATAAGGCCACTAAAACAACCGCTTGGATCCTCAATTTTTTAGGTCCTCCAAATTTCTCCCTCTTTCTATTTCTCTCTCTCTCATATATATATCATGTATTGATAAGTTTGGAATATGTATTGATAAGTTTGGAAAAGATTTTTTTGGATTGAAAATATAATAGTAACTGTTTACTTTACTTGATGTGCAAGTAGTTGTAATAATTGAGAAATGAAATATTGTTAGTTAATTATAGCATCCTTTCCTACGTGACTATTTATTTTGTTGACTTATTTATATTTTGACTTACATTTACCTTTTTATTCCTCTTTCTATTTTTATTCTCTCATTATTGAATATCCTAAAGTCTAGCAAACTGTAAATTTTTTTGCTTTTTTATAAAAACATCAAATCTATTTTTTGGTGTATTCTTTAAATTTCAAGCACAACAACAAATCAATACTATTTTAACAAGATTGAAGATTTGTAAGCATTTTAATAAGAGTTTTTCACTTATTTAATTCAAATCTTCAATTTTTTGTTTTGTATTGAATTCTTTTTGGTTTGCATTTATTTGAATATATTGTATTTAGAAATAAATTAATTGATTAATTCATTATTATTTTAATATTTTTTGTTCTTTAATGTTTCGAAATGAGTTAGCTAATCCTAGGACCCATTTAATTTACTTTGATCTCAACCTAAGAATGATAAATTGAGACGAAAAAAGATTAATTAATAATAATTTGAGAAGTTATACATCATCTAACAGATTCAAACTAGAAATAGGAACTATTTCGAGATATATTATGGTATTTTTAATGTTCTTAACTTGACTACAAATAATCAATTAAGTAGTCTTGTTACTATCCCAATGGAGATAATGTAAAATTATTATCCAAAGCTTATTATTCAATCGTGATTAACTAATGGTACATAATTATTTGTTACGGATCGTTCTTGACATTAAATATTTTTTCGATCTCTTATATTCTTGAGTTTCTTTTGATTGTGAAGGTCATTCGTTATCTTATCCGCTTTCTGATTAGTTTAATCCTTATATTTTTATGTAAAAAAATATTTATTAGAGACAATTTGGCTTAGGCTTAATTGATAAAATTCCTAGCATGTTTAATTGATAGGGAGTAATTAGAGATCATCTGGGAACGTGGATTGTGAGATTCACATGCAAAATCAAAGCAAGAAATGCCCTACATGCAGAAGTGCTAGCCTTGCTATATGACCTGAACCCAGTGAAAAGTAAAAACTTAAAACATTTGCTGGTGGAAACGAATTTGCAGGTATTATTTAACACTCTATATAGTAGTAACTTCATATACTCACATAGTTTCGCTGATTGCAGGTCGCTACTCCTTCAACTGGAAGGATCATTCCTGAACACATTCTGAGGGAGGCTAATGCAGTAACAGACTTACTAGCAAAACACAGAAGAGAAATAAAAAATCCATATATGATCAACAATCAAACTTTGATTTTTGAAGCATCTCTTTCAATAGTAAAAGTTGCATTAGAAAGAGATGCAACCAGAACTAAATCCCATACACTAGTTCCACTTTTGTATGGTTGAACATATTTATTAACTAAATAAAATCTTTTCGTTATTTAGCAATAATTTTTTTTGCTTTAGATCGTCTTGTAACATCCTGCAACTAGAAAGAGCTAGAATTAGAAAGAGTCATTTTTGGAAAGAATGAAAAAATTGGAAATTAGACAAAATTAAGCTAAGTATGAGTTTTTGGTCAACTTCAAACGACCATAACTTCTAACTCAGGATGAGTTAGGTGTTCTACAAGATACCGTAGGAAAGATCTTTGAATTATCTTTCCAACGCCGCCGAGTTTACTCAGTTTCGAGTTTGTATGAGTGAGAAATGTCATTTCAAGTTGGGTTGTCTAGATAAGGAAAGTCAAAACCGGATTTTAGAAGGGCATTATGGTCTTCTTACTACCTAATTATTTGATTTCGTTTTTGGTAATTAATATGGGGTCAAAATTGATTTGGGTTCAGTTTACGTTTCATAAAAAAGAGTTGGGGTTTTGAGAGAAGAGATAAGGAATCGTCAAGTTCTTGAAGCTAAGATCGTGGATTTCGTCAAGGGGTGATCCCTACGAGGTATGTGAGATCACATAGCATTGGGTTAGTTCACCCATGTGCCAATCATGATTTATTTCAATGATTTTAGTTTCTTGAAGGTTTAGAAATTGAGTTCTTGATGAATTTGTTTGAAGTTTCTATTGGGTTCTTGATTGTTGGAGTTGTTGAGGAGTTTTTTATTTTGATTTATGAAATTAGGTGTCATTTTGAGTAGATTCTTGCATATTTTGTTTATGTAGTCGAATCTAAGTATTTGGGGAAAGACTCAATTGAGTTTAGAGGGTTTAGAGTTGAAAAACGAGCAAGAAAAATCGTCAAACACCTGGGCAGAGGGGTGGGGCACCGCGCCACTCAGAGCGCCCCACAAAGTTCTTTGAAGTTTTGACCCTGGGGCGCCGCGCCAGCCAGCGCGCCCCAACTTCAATTATGAAGTTTTGGGTATGGCGCCCCGCACCACTCAGAGTGCCACGGACGCCGGGTCTTCTACTTCTTCCCACTTCTTTTCGTACTAGTTCTCTTGAAACGTACCAATGTTTTCTAGTTGATTCCTACACACTAAGGTACGTCTAAACAACATGAAATCATCAATAACATGAGATCATGAACCTTGAATCCATAATTCAATTCAAGGAAAGTTAAGAGTCAAGTGAAGAGAAGTTAAGAGTCAAGTTAAGAAAAGTTCATAGAGTTTTCCGAAAGTCTTTTACAAATGTTTTAACTTTGTTTTAAGACTTGAGTTTTGAGTTGAGTAAAGAATAAAGATTGAAGTTCATTTCTTCAAAGAGTATATGGGACTATGTATTCCCAAAGAGTTTAAAATGTTTTCATATTTAAATAAGAAAGAAAACTGAGATTTCCAAAGAGTCTTTAAGCTAGTTTTCAGAAAATAGTAAATGCTTTCACAATTAAGCAAGAGAGGAAACTTTGATTTCCAAGATAGCTTTTGAGCTAAGTTTTGAGCAATTATCTCAAACCACAGAAAGAAGTATGTTTTTAAACATAAGAGCTAATATTCTATTTTGGGAGTAGTATTGAGCACCAATATAGGGGAGAGTTCATACAACTCCCAGCCCCCATAAACCATGTAGCCATCATGGGTAGAAAATGGTCATACTTTTTAGATGATTCCTTAGTGTTTTTTAGCATAGACTAGTGGATCCACTTAGTAGTCAGGTTCTATACCATCGGCAAGGTATAGGAAGACCCTGGCAACGTGAGACAAAATATTGTATCATCACAATAGCTCTTACGTGGTGGTTGTCAGTTAGAGAAACTCCCACATCAGTATTGATTTGTATTTTTATATACATTTCAGAGTTATATTGTATCCTTGCATACACATCAGAGTTACTATTGTATTTCCAAATACATAGAGTTGTTAGCCATGTTTTAAAAAAAGTTTTTCTTTATATTGCACTTGTTATACTGCTTTATATTGAAATGAGTTCAGTTGAGTTGAGTTGAGTTGAGTTGAGACCAGGTTTGTTCTTCAGTTCCTTTTAAGCTTATGTCTTGTTTTAGAATTCCCCTCGCATACTTGTACATTCAATGTACTGATGTCATTTGGCCTGCATCTTTTAATGATGCAGATACAGGTAACCAGAATCAGTATCCAGCGCATTGTTGATTTTAGTTGAGCTTCAGAGTAATTTGGTGAGCCTCCTTGCTTTCAGAGGATCCCTCTTTATTGCTTTTAGTATTTTAGTTCATTAGGATGTCGTGGGTCTTGTCCCGACATCCATCTCAGTTGTTTAGAGGCTTCATAGACAGTTAGATTTTAGTTGCCATCTTGATTAGTTGAATGTTCTTTTAAGACGTTCTAAGTTATTTCATGAGTTATCTTTTCAGACTATCATCTTGTTATTTAAATCTTCCGCTATGAGTTATGCCAGACCAAGGGTTCGCTTGGACCCAACAATGATTCTCGAGTGCCAGTTCCGCCCAGGGTGTAGACTCGGGGCGTGACACGTCTAGACATTGTTGTCGGTGAGATTCAATCATAACTTATAATTAGATAAATTACACAACAATAACAATGTACACTTAATCGTTTTAAGGATTGGATTTAAACGTTATCTTTAACCTCATTTTCAATGTCAAACATTCTTTCTCAATCTAAATTGAGATGTGATATCATTGAATGGTTACAATTCATAATTAATTGACACAAATTTAGATGAGATTATCCAAATAATTGATCATACGCAAAATATATAGTAATATCTACTGTCGATTTAGATTAATAAGGAATAAATCTTTCAAAAGGAAAGGAACAAAAAAAAAAAACTACTCAAATTTGAAAAGATACAAACTAAAATAAAATTTGTAGGGTTGTCTAACCTCCTTTTCAATGTTAATCATGATTTTCAAAATAAATTATATTCACATAACATTAATTAGTTATAATTCATAATTAATCTAGACATTTTGAGATGAGAATATGCAATAATTGAAGATCAATTATAATTTTTCACAAAATCACAATTTAATATCAACCCCATCTTTCTCAAGTTAAATTGATTATGATAACATCAATTAGTCATATCCAAAAATTAACTATCACGATTCAAGATGAGATTATACGAATAACTGACAATCCACTGTAAATTAAGCTAAATAAAATTGTTACTTTTAAGCCATGCCAAAATACAATAATTATGTTTAAGATTTCTAAGTAAATTATAATGAGTATCAAATTCGTTCTTGTGCATGAACTTTTTTTTTTTTCATTTTAGAATGCTCTACCTGGTAGGTATAAGAGCATATTTAGTTTGTCATATAAGATAAAATAGTCACATGATATTTTTTATATATATTTTATATCTTATATGTATTTATAATGTTTAATTATTGTAATACTGATACTAATAAAAATTATAACCAGTGATACAATTGAAGGATAGTAATATATGTATTAGTTATATCAGTGTAAACACTTAAAAATATAAAGTTGTCATTGATTTTAACATTTTCTTATCAAATAACAATAACAATTACATCTTTATCCCAAATGAGCTGTAGTCCACTGTGTAAGTTTTCACTTTTTTTTTAAGCTTATTTCATAATATCACCATACTAATACCAAATAAAATAGATTTGAAAAAATATTTATATATACTAATTATAATTACAATAATAGCAATGGAAGTTCAGTAAGTTTAAAACCTACTTTCAACTCGAAAATATCATTTATATAAAGTATTTTCTTTCATTATATCTTATCTTTAGCTAAGTCTACACTAATATAAAAATCTGTAGGTATTTTAAGATAATTTCGCTAGCGTTTGGCCATAGATTTCCAAATATTTTGGCAAATATTATTTGGGTGAAATTTCACCATGTGTTTGGCTATAGTATTTGGGAAACATATTTCACTTTTGTTGAAAAAATATGATTTATACCTATAAGTTTTAAAAACTATCAAAACTAACCATAAGTTCATATTACAAGTCAGTTGGATCTTCGTTGCAACAAATAACAAGTAGTGTCCATGACACTGGAGCAATGTGGTAGTTTGGAGTGAGTGCAACAAGCATCATTCCATACATCGTGAAGTAGACAAAGCACATGACTTTGTTACCCTGGGCCGATTTGTAACACCCCAAAATTTTTTTGAACTAAGACTCGAACCATCCTTCGTGGTTAGTAGGATTTTCCGAGGAATTTAAAATTTCTTAAGTGTTAAGGTCACTAGATGTAGTACCTTGAGTTCCAAGAAGAACTAAAGAGAGTTCACTCAAGTCATTCCTAAGTTCTTCTAAGATTGGGGTCAACTTCAAACGACCATAACCTTTAGTACATAATGAGTTAGGTGGGCTACAAGGTATTAAATAAAAGGTAGTTGAATTATCTTTCCAACGCCACCGAGTTTGCTAAGTTTCGAGGTCGGATGAGTGAGATATACCCTTTTGAAGTAAGGTTGTCCAGTTAAGGAAAGTTACCCGAAAATAATAAGGGGTATTTTGGTCTTTTCCTCACCCAATCAGATTTAATTCGTTTTTAGTAAGGTTTTAGGGGTCTAATCAGATTAGGTTCAGTTTTATAATCCTAATATACGCCTAGGGTTTTAGTTGAGAGTTCAAGAAGAGAAAAGAGGAAAGGATCAAGATGTTCGTCGAAGTTCTTGAGTTTTGTTGCGGATTTTCGCCATGGGTTTAATCCCTAAGAGGTATGTAAGCTTCCATATGTTGGGTTTGTTCACCCATACGCCAATCATGCTAATTTCAGCGAAATTCATTCAAGAAAGTTGAAAGTTTGGTGTTCTTGAATTGTGTTCTTGAAATTGGCTTTCGTTCTTGAGTTTGGATGAGATTGATGAGTTCTTGAGGAAATCGTGTCGATTTTAGAGTTGTATTTGATTAGATTTTTGTGTACATGTATTGGTATCTGAATCTAAAGATAAATTGAGAAAAAGAATCGAATCTAGGCGAATTGGGGTTAGAAAACGAGAAAGAAAAAGTCGGGCAGAAAATTGGTACCAGGTTCGCGGACATGTTCCTCAGAAAGTGAAATTTTTCTCTCCGCATTGCGGAGAGATCACGGACTCCACTGTCTTAAAAATTATTCCAACCAAACATTATAATTCATCTCCGTGTCGCGAACTTGCTCCCAGAGAGTGTTTTTCAACCGTTTCTCATAATTAACTATCTAAAAACACTCCTAAACATCACGAGATCTTTCCTATCACAAATCACAACCTTGAATTCATAAATCAAATTCAAGGTAGAATTGAGAGTCAAGTTTGAGAGTTCTTTCGAACATTTTTGAGAAAGTCCCTTTGAGTCTTTTTTAAGAGTCTTCTACAATTTCCAATAACTTGTTTCAAGACTCGAGCAATGAGCATGAGAGTGAGGAGAATGTATTCATAAGTTTACTTTATCATCACGAGATCTTTCGTATCATGAACCATAACTCTTGAATTCTTAATTCACATTCAAGAGAGAGTTAATAATACAGTTCAAGAAAGTCTTTGAGTTCAATTGTGAATCCTTTGAGATCAATTATCGATTTGAACTAAGTTTTGAGGAAGTAAGTATGAGAATGAGAAGATTCGTATGCATGAGTTCCATAATGTTCTTTAGACCTTTGAGTCGAGTCGTTCATACTCATAAATTCTGCATAAACTCCATATATTGAGTGTATTCGAGAGGAGTAGCATCTTCAAGTTCTAAGTCTTTGAGCATTGAGTTCCTAATTCTTTTGAGATTATATTCCTAATCATGGGACTATTATATGTTACCCATGAAGTCCTTGAGTTGGGTAGTTCATGCCCATAATTCTGCATGCCCTATAAGTCGAGTAGTCTGGAGATGAGAAGTATCTTTAAGTCCTTGAGTTGAGTAGTTCATGCCCATAATTCCGCATGAACTCTCTGAGTTGAGCATTCTTGAAATGAGTATTACCATTGAAGTTCTTAAGTTCTGAGTTGTTCAGTTCCGAGTATTGAGTTATATATATATGGTTATTGGAAACTTTGAATTGAGTCGTTCACGTCCGTAATTCGGCATGAACTTTATTCTAAGAAGTCTTTTACAATTTTTTCTAAACTTGTTTTAAGACTTGAGCACTTGAGTTGAGAAAGAGTAAAGTCGAGTCATTTTCTTTAAAATTATATATGGGAACTAAGTATTCCCAAGAGTAAATGTTTTCACATTTAAAAGAGGAGGAAACAGAGACTTCCAAAAGAGTTTTGAGCAGTTTGAGTAACATCTCTTTTTAGAGAAAAAATTTAAGTAATAATCTCAAACCACAGAAAGAGTTATGTTTTTAAACATATGAGCTAAGTATATTTTGGGGGTAGTATTGAGCACCGATATGGGGGAGAGTTCATACAACTCACAGCCCCCATAAACCATGTAGCCAGCGCGGGTAGAAAAAGGTCATACTTTTTAGACGATTCCTTAATGCATTTTAGCATAGACTAGTGGATCCACTTAGTTGAGAGGTCTTATGCCCTGACAAAGTATAAGACAATTCTGACAGCGTGGACGAGATGTTATATCATCGCATAACTCATAGTAATGATTGTCGATTAGAGAAACTCTCACAAAGTTATATTATATTTTATTATATACAAATTGAGTTGTTATTGTATTCTTCAATACATTAAGTTGTTGTCTACTGTTTTAAAAACTTTCCATATATTGCATCTTTTATTGTTGCTTTATTCTTGAGTTAAGTATCTTGAGTTGAACTGTGCTTTATTGAGTCGAGTACCTTATTTATGAGTTTAGTATCTTACCCTTTAGTACTTTTGAGTTGAGTAAGTTTGAGTAGCTTTGAGTATCCTTGAGTTGAGTTGAACTATGTTTCTTTGAGTAGAGTTGAGTGAGTTGAGAAGATGTAAGTATGTTTCCTTTTTATCAAGTTCAAGCTTATGTTTATGCTTTAATTTCCCCTTACATGCTCGTACATTTCATGTACTGAGCCATTTGGCCTGCATCGTTTTATGATGCAGATACATGTATTCAGGATTATCAACATACATGAGCTTTGTTGATATCACATGGAGTTCAAGTTAGCTATGGTAAGCCTCCTTGCTTCCAGAGGATTTCATTTACTTTTCAGTTTTGTCAGGATGTCGTGGGTCTTGTCCCGACTTCCATCTTTGTCAGGTAAAGGCTTCATAGATAGACAATAGAGTTTCACAAGTATGTTCATTGTTTTTGTTAAATGTTTTAAAGACTTAAGTTGCCTATTTTATGGCGAGTTGAATAATTTATTTTTATTTAGAGTTAATCATTTGAGTTAAACTTTTGTAATTGAGTTTCATGAATTTTATTCAGTTTTAAGCTTTTGCATGCTTAAGTAATTAGTCTTTCGCTTGTAGTTAGCCAGGATGAGGGTTCGCTTGGGGACCAACAATGGTTCTCGAGTGCCAGCCACGTCCAAGGTGTAGGCTCGGGTCATGACACGATTGTTCATCATTTCCATCAACAACTATATCATCACTTTTATATTCACTGAATATTTCATCATTACTTTGATGTTCACGTAAAAAAATATATAATACAACGCAAACAACTACTATTTCAGTTTTTAAAAGATCCCAAATAATGAGATTTGACCCAAATACTAGAAAAAACTAGTATTTGAGAATTTGGAATATTTGCCAAATAATGACAAATTGTATGGACAAACATTATTTGCCAGATTTCCCCCCAAAAATTACTTGGGAAATCTATGACCAAACGGGTCCTTCATATCATGTGATTTTAGATATACCATGTCATATTTTAACATATTCATTTATCATAATTTTACATATAGGGACAGATGCATTTATAAGAGAGTGTTTGGATTGGCTTAAAAGTTGGTCAAACATACTTTTAAGTCAGTTTTTTGACTTCTGGAAGTATTTGGCAAATATAAAAAATAACTTAAAATAAGTTTAAAATGACTTAAATTAAGTCAAAAACTAAAAGTAGGTCTCCCCCTACTTTTTATTTTTTTATTTAAAAGTCATTTCAGTTTAACTTTTTATTTTTGACTTAAAAACTACTTTTTTAAGTCAATCCAAATGGGCCCTAAGTCTAAGGAAGACATGTATAAGTCATCTCAAGTGACCTTCAAATATGTTATCTACGATGTGTGCTGTTTGTAACTTTTAAAAAATGTGGTCATCTTTTATTAATATTGTATAATTGCACATCTATCCGAGTTTTCGCATCTCTACAACACAACCTCTGAATATGTACTCCGACTTTAGTAATCTGATAAATGAATTTTGAGAAGGATAGTGTGTACGCGGATCTTGCCTCTATCTTGGGAGGTAGAGAGGTCATTTTCGTTTTTCTGATAGACCCTCAACTCAAGAATTAATATATCATAACAATTCGATAAAAGAAATAACATAAGTGAAGAAGCCACGAAAAAATATTGAAATAGCATGACAAAACATTGTTGAAAAAAAGAACAATAATTACAACATAATAACATTGTAATATTCAAAATACAAGATACATTATATAGTAAAGAAATCAAAGAACAAATAACTACCAGAGTAATACTTCGACTACTAATATGGAAGGATAAGTAAAACAACTCTCATCTACCTATATTAGCCGGCTACCCTAATTTGTGTCATCCATAGCCTCTTATCTAAGGTCTTGTCTTCGGTATGTTGAAGTTGTATCATGATGTCTAATCACCTCTTCACATATTTCTTCGGCTTACCTCTATCTCTCATGGAACCATTCATAACCAAACTCTCACACCTCCACACTATTCATCGGTGCATCTCATCTTCACATGCACAGTTCATCTCAATCTCGCTTTCCACATCTTATCATTTACCAAGACCATTCACATCTTGTACTAATTTTATTTTAAATTATATATTTTCGAGTAAGTTCATATATCTATCTCAGCATGTGTAAGTACTAATAAAATTACATTTTATGTCTAACAAAATTGTACGCACTAATAAAATTACGGTTTAGGTCTTGTCACTTCATGACCTAAAATAACAACATATTGAGCTTGAAAAATGTATGTATGAATAGAAGTACGATTATGTATTAGAAAAATGTACGTCATAATAAAATTGAGATTTAAATCTCGTAACTTCATGACCTAAAATAACAACAAAATGAACATCTAACTGAAAATATTAATTAACAAAATAATAAGCATAATAATAATTAAACAACAAAAAATAGTAGAAGCACTACAAAAAATTATCGAGTTATAGAGTTAACATAAAATATGATGGACGAATAGATCCTATAACACACTTAAACCTAATTTACAAAAAAAAAAAAAACATGAGTTTATAAACCTAAACTTGAAAAAAAAGAAGTGTTGGTTGAATTTTTTTTACTAGTTCTCAAATACATGTGTTACACGTGTATCCCATGCTAGATAGTATAAATACTTTAAAATTTTAAGAATTCGAACTAAATTTTTATCCCAAATAAAAATACAATTTTAATAGAAAATTAAATTAAATAAGTCTTATAAAGCGAAAACACACACAAAATAAAATAGAGGATAAAAAATATTCAATAAAATAAAAATAAACCAAGATGGAAATTTTTTAGAAATCGAGTCCACTGAACTCCTCTATTTATAGTCAACAAAGAATAATATGAACATGTGTTATTATGCCTTATCAGAAAAGTCATAACTATCCAGAAAAGTCACAACCCTTCAAAGTGAAATTGTGTCTACTTATAATATAATATAAATAAATATAGAACATATAAGATATATTATATTGAGTGTATTTAATTAGGCATATTATAGTATTTAATATTTAAATTTGGTTTTATTTAAGTTGGGGGTATTATATTAATCAAACATTGAAGTTACATGTGTTTAAAAACGAGAGGAAACCTATATATTTATAGCCAACTGAGGATAGTATAAACATGTGTTTATTGTATCTTTACTAGAAAATTCACAATCTTTCGGAAAAGTCAGAGTCCTTCAATGTGTAAAAGTGCATGCTTATTAAACATTCAAGTTACCTATGTTTAAAATGAAAGGAAGCCCTCTATTTATAACCAACAAAGGGTAGTATGGACATGTGTTTATTGTACCTTAGTAGAAAAGTCACAACACTTCAAAAAAATCACAATCCTTCAAAAAAGTCACTACTTTTTTGAAAAGTCACAATCCTTCAATATGAAAAGGTTCCTGCTTTTAATATAATATAAATAAATAAATAAATATGTTTTTAGTTGCAGGTATTGTAGTAATTTAACATCCAAGTTAGAAAATTTATATTTTTAAGGTAATATGAAAGATATATATTATATTCACACATAACACATTTATTTAAAGCCTGTTTGGATTGACTTAAAAGTTGATCAAACTTATTTTTAGTCAATTTTAGTTTTTGAAGGTGTTTGACAAAGTTAAAAATAATTTAAAATAAGTTTAAAATGACTTAAAAAAGGTTAAAAAAGTCATTTAAGTTTGACTTTTATTTTTGACTTGAAAGTCATTTAAGTTTGACTTTAAAAAATAATAATAATATGTTTTTAGTTGCGGGTATTGTAGTAATTTAACATCAAAGTTAGAGAATTTATATTCTTAAGGTAATATGAAAGATATATATTATATTCACATGTAACACACTTATTTAAAGCCTATTTGGATTGATTTAAAAGTTGGTCAAACTTACTCTTAATCAATTTTAGCTTCTGAAGGTGTTTGACAAAGTTAAAAATAACTTAAAATAGGTTTAAAATGACATAAAAAAGGTTAAAAAAAGTAATTTAAGTTTGACTTTTGTTTTTTATTAAAAACTATTTTTAAGCCAATCCAAACGAGTTCTTAGTGTGTTGCATGAGATTTATGGACTGTAACGATCGTTTAGTCTTGTCCATTAATGAATCTCATTTAGGTAATAATCAAGTGCGCTTTATGCAATTTTTGTCAACTTTATTTTTACGTGTTATTTTTATTATTTTCTCTTTTTAAACGTCATCTAAGTTTCAATCTCGTATAATAATCATGATGTTTAATATTCAAATGAGAATGGTGAATTTAATGTGTTTGAACTTTGACTATACACAATCCATCTTCTTATAAGGTTATGCTAGATGAAAAATAACTTTACGTATTTTAGTTTGTATATTTAAAAAATGTACATAGTTACAACAAATAACTTTATCAAAATGTCATATAATAATGTGAAGCATGTTCTTTGTACTCACTTGAATCAAAATATGAGATACTCATTTTTTGCAATAACTTATGACAAATTACAAATAAGAAAAAATCGTTTTCCTTCCATAGCTAGATTAATCGTTTTTTCTTGGTATGATGAGGATAAATTTATAAATGACTCTTAAGCATAAAGAGTTTCGCTTAAAGTTTTGACCTTTATTTTAAGCACCGCCACAAATAATGAGTTCATCTAATGTGATCGACATTGCTAATCAAAATATTTGTAATGATAAAAATATATTTTTAACAACAAACAATTTCATATCTAGTGAAATCCACAAGACATATTTAAAGAGGGTAATGTGCCGTGGAGAAAACTAAACAACTAATAAGAAAACAGAAACAATCGTGTAATAATGCGATAACCTAAACACATTAACCTTTAACCCTAATACGCGATCTCTATATCCTCCTATTTAAGATCACGTACTCGATAGCCTAAAGCTATACTACATCCAGTCTAATTATCTCTTCTCAATATTTTTTAACCTACCGCTACCTATCTAAATGAATTGAAACTTAATAAATATAGCAAATTTATAAACTACTGCAATACAATAACAATTAGAGTTATTTTTTCCCTAAAAACACAAATTTAAGACAGGGTATATGGACATTTTTCATCACAAATGGAGAAAATGCCACTCAAATTCCAATTGGCGGACTTGAAATTCAGAATTAAACTAAAATTCAATGACTCCATAATTCCGACCCTTAGCGGGATTCTCTTTACTTTTTATTTTCCAACAACGAAAGCCCTCCATAAATTCAACCCTTTAAATTTACACCATTTATTATCTTTCCAAAAAATAACAAAAATAAAAAATATATAAACCGAAAAAGAGCCCATCTGTATTTCTATTGGAAAAAAAAAAAAACGTCACTTGTTCTTCTAGGGTTTCACAAGATCTCTTTTGCCTCTGCAAAGCACGAACGAATTGCGATTTCTAGGGTTTGGATTTGTGTTTGTTCGGGTGTTTGATGGTCTGAGGAGTGATTTGAGGTTATAAATCTTGGATTTTTCTGGAAGATTTTGAAGAGAGAAAGGAAACGATGGCGCCTTTTGATAAAGAGATTGAAGAGCAGATTGCGGTTGCTGGGAATAAGCTGATTGAGCCTCCTTCTTCACTTGACGAACTCCTCCGTTTGCTTGATGTAAGCATTTTTTATTTATTTTTGGTATTTTTATTGTGAATTCTGTTTTGGTATATATCGAATGCTGCGTTTAATGATTTTTTTTTAGATTTTTCTATTTAGGGTTTTTTTTTTTGGTATCTTAAACTATTTCATACCATTTTTTGGTTACTTCGAATTGTCTTAGATGTTTGTCTCAAGTAATTCTCGGGTAGAGTTTCTGTTTTTGTGTGATGCTCTCTTTACTTGAGAGCTAATTATGCCTAGATTCAAAGAATAAAACTTGGAAGGCTACAAAATAATTGAACTATGTGTCAACTCTAGGGCATCCAACCTGAGCTTCCCGCATCTGGGAGCTATGTGCACACCCTTGACCGGTGACCTCTTCTCTCGGTTGTGTCAAAGGGTGCTCAAAATTCTATATATAGAAATAAAAACTAATATTTAAGGCTAAGGGTGTTTGGCTGATTACCCTAGCACCTCCGTAGCTCTGCCCTTGTTGATTAACCTAGCACCGCCGTAGCTCTGCCCTTGTTGATTACCCTAGCACTGCCGTAGCTCTGCCCTTGTTGATTACCCTAGCACTGCCGTAGCTCTGCCCTTGTTCAACACTGTTATCAACTTCTAATTTATTTTGATAGCCAAGTAAAGGTTATCAACTTTCTTTTGGTCGAAAGGTTAACTTTTATTCAACCAGTATAGATTTTGTACACCAATTAGCTATTTGGACTTTTAGCTAATTCCTCACTCTTTTACAAACCTCATTAAGCTATCTATTCTATCAGTTTTCTACTCTACAATTCTAGCTAGCAAAATTGTCTAATCTTTGAAGCGGGGGGGGGGGGGGGGGGGGGGGGGGGGGGGGGGGGGGGGGGGGGGGGGGGGGGGGGGGGGGGG
>JAJOOR010021777.1:0-19480 GCA_036250505.1 Solanum acaule | reverse complement strand
AAAAAAAGAATTAGATAAACAACATATATTGAAAATTGAAAACATATAAATAATAAATGGGCCCAAATGAGGTCAAACTTTTTGGCTAATAAAGTAGTAGGTAATTAATGGTGTTAAATTGTCCAATAATATACAAATATTAGCTAAAATTCTTATAGTTTGACTCTAAAAAGGAAATCATAGCAATTAAAAGTGCATAGAGAGAGTAATAAATAGGTAATTAAATTTCAAGAAGTTTAAAATAAAATGTTGAAAAAAAGAATTAGATAAACAACATATATTGAAAATTGAAAACATATAAATAATAAATGGGCCCAAATGAGGTTAAACTTTTTGGCTAATAAAGTAATAGGTAATTAATGGTGCTAAATTGTCCAATAATATAAATTTTAAAGGTACAACCATAAAAGAAGAATGTACAACACTATGAAGGACATATCATCCAACACTTGTGCTAAGTAGTAGATATTCCCACTTATTATATATAGTAATATTGATTTAAGTTATTTCTTTCAAGATTAAAAGTCAAAATTTAACAAAAATAAGTGTTTTAACAGAATTTTATTGCAAAATCAAGAAATTCTTTCACGATGGAAGTCAATAAGCAATTGTGGGCAAAGGCAACATGGTTTTTTACCGTGTGAATTCAAATATAATCGATCCTAATGTGAATATCAGACACCAAATAACCAAAAACTTCAATTTTACGGTTGGATGAAATGAAACCTCGTAATCTTTAGCTGAGGTTTTTTTGGAAAAAATTATTTACCAACTTTACTCTGGGATTTATGGTTCACAAAAAATGAAACACAACTGATCGATGATCCATTTTACAGGTGGTACAATTAGTCCAATAAATCATATAGTTTAAGTTTAAGTTTGAGCTGATTGTTCATCCGTCCATCTATTAGCTCAGCTCATTTCAGTTTATTATAATTTGAACTGATATTTAGTTCAAATTGATTCATAAGAAATTTTGCTAAAGTACTTTTAAAAAGACATTTTTAATTTGACATATTAATATATTGACATAATAACAAAATATAGTAATCTTATAAGGTACTAAAAAATAAAAGGTCAAATATGCCCCTAAACTATTCAAAAAGGTCTAGATATACCCCCGTTTAAAGTTTGGCTCACTCATGCCCTCGCCGTCCAACTTTTGGTCTAAATATGCCCTTATGGCGTTAGTTCGCCTGTTGGAACTTTCCAACTCATTTTACATTTCTTTAAATAACAAATGGAATTGCCACGCGGCATTTATATTAAAAGGGAAAGGGGTCGCTTATGCCCCTAAACTATCCGACCCACTTTTAAAACACATATCCGACCCATAAATCACCCATCTTTTAAATAACCTATCTTACCCATTTTCAACAATTTTGTTTAATTTTTATTTTTTTTCGGTAAATTTCGAAAATGAGCAATTGATTAATAAAAAATATGAAAAAAATATAAAATTAACGCAAAAAATTTACAAATAAATATAGTAACCTTAAATTCAACAATTTCAATATTTTTTTTAAATTTTTATTTTTTTCGATAAATCCCAAAAATGAGTGATTGATTAATAAAAAATATGAAAAGTATGAAAAAATATAAAATTAATGCCAAAAATTCACAAATAAATATAGTAACCTTAAATTCAACAATTTCAACAATTTTTTTTAATTTTTATTTTTTTCGGTAAATCTCGAAAATGAGTAATTTATTAAAACTTTTACACCCTTTTTTCTTTGAATTTTTTTTTGTTTTTTTAAATCAAAGTTCAATCATACACCTTTTACATGAGTAAGTAGGTACATATCAATAATACCATTATTATATATAGATATTTTAACTTTACTTTATGTGATGAGACATAAGAAGGATTCTTTTATTTGGATATGCGGAAACTAGGATAATATTCCTTGCAAACATTTCCCATTCTTTTTATCTTTTTTGACACTTTATATATACTCTATCTATCTGTTTTAATTTATTCATCTAATTCAATTGTATACATGAAATTTAATAATGTAATAATATTTTGAATTTTGTAATTTTACACTATATATATATATAGTGTACAAAAGTAGTCTTTCATTGTGCATCTTTAAGGAATTGTAAAAATTAGGAAAGAATTTATTTTTATAAAAAACAAAAAATAAAAATAAGATAAATAAATAAAACTATTTTCTCCCTTTCTTTGTTACATTTTCAGTTTAGGACTAATCAATAACCTTGTCATATCCATCTCCATTATCTTTAAAAATTCAAATTTAAGAAAATAAGTAAATTTAATTTTTTATTTACTTCTCAACATCTTTCGTCTTTTCTTTTGTATGTCGAGTAAGGTTGGAAAGAAGATTCTTTAATTTTTCTTGCATTACATATATAAATAAAATATATTATTGTATTTCACGCGATTTATGAAACTTGTTTTTTTTTTATTTGTCAAATTTTTTTATAGTACTAAACACACCCTAAAAGAATGAGCAACATGTGTACTTGCCAACATGGGGAATATGTGAACGTTAACAAATTAACAAGAGAAAAAAATGGAGAAAATAAAATAAAATGTAAACTGGACAAATATGAAAGGAGAATTTTTTTATTTCTAAGTGAAAAATGAAGATCTTTTTTTGGATAAGTTTTAGCCTCAGATAACTATAAAGCATGACATTAAATTAGGACTGTTTTTTTATGCACTAGTAATGTAAAATATTTTTTCCACAATCAAGTTACTTTGAAATTAATTACATAAACTTTTTTAATAGTAAGTCTAAGTTGGTAATTTTGAAGAAAAAAAATCCATTATAATTTTTTTATTATTTTCTTAAATTTCATGCTTACGCAAAATGAAATATATAAAATTAAAAAGAATAATTAAATAGGAGAGGCAAAATTTGAACAACAATCATCCAATTTTAAAGTTTATCACAAAACTATCACTTTTTTTCTAATTTTTTTTATAATATTAAAGTCACTTAATTTTAAAATGTAGAACTTAGAAAATATTTTTTTATTTTTTATCACTTAAAAGTCACTCAATTTCAATCGAATTAATTAAAAAGTAAATTTATAAATAATATTATTTAACAATAAAAATAAAAATTATTTTATGATGAGTAGGCAATTTAACCTGCACATACAGCCAAAATGAGTTAGGATTAAAGTAAAAATTGTCGTAGTCTCTCACCCCTTTTTCTTCTAGACAAAGTGGAGATCAATATCAACTTTGAGAACGAATCGTGACTCGTGGTGCACTGATAAAATTGTTTCATTTTTAATAGAATATTTTAAATTTGAGTTCTGAATATGAAGAAAATTATATTGAAAGCACTATCTTTAAATGATTTTTGTAGTTCACGATCTAAATTTAATCGTATTCCCAATATAGACTCCAAATATCAAATTTAGAAATAAAAAAATACTCCCAACTTTGATCTCTTTACTTTTTCCATAAAAAAAGTTGAATCTTTTCCGAGTCAGAAAAGTTGCAGTGTTGAAGGACAAAAACAACGTGCCTCTGAACCAGTGCTGGAAAAAACTTTTCTTTTCCCTTTGCTATTGTCTTTCTATTTTGAACAAAAACAAACGAGGGACAATTCCGTCATTCTCTCGTGGATAGTTTGATAGCTAGATACATTTGATAAATATGTAAGAAAAATAATTTATTTATATATAAAATTAATACAATATTTAATTCATAATTTATTAGAAAATACACAACTAATATAGATATAAATTATGAAGAAATCTATGTATTATTCCTCATTTGTAAGAGTTTGGCTCGAAGGAGTTCTTTTTTTTACTCCTTTTATGTTTGGTGGATGAAATTTTTTGAAAAACTTTTATGCTAGGAATTGAATTCGTTATAATAAAGAAAAATGATTTGCATAATAAAGCAAAGAAAACAAATTATAGACGAACTTATAATCTTAATTATGAAACATATATATTTATGATTTTTGTTATAAAATACTAATTTTGAATTCGTTTTTGTTCGAACCCCAACATCAACCTATTTCATCCATATTATTTGCCTAAATATATAGGAGTACATATATAAAAATTAATTAAGAAATTTATTTATTTATTCAAAAAAACATTTCCTTTATACCAAACACATCCTTAATCTCTCTACTACACTTGCCCCTATATAAACACCCTTTAACCACCTTCCATTTCCCACACCAAAAATCAAAATTAACCATGGCTTCTTCTACCAAAACTCTACTTCCCCTCTCTCTCCTCTTCACCCTTTTAGCACTCTCTCAAGCCACCTACCCTAATTTCATTTTAACCCTAGTTAACAACTGTCCTTACACCATCTGGCCAGCAATTCAACCCAATGCCGGTCACCCTGTACTCGAACGCGGTGGATTTACCCTTCACTCACTTACCCACCGCTCTTTCCCCGCACCCACCGCTCACTGGTCCGGTCGAGTTTGGGCTCGGACTGGCTGCACTTATGAACACGGAAAATTTTATTGCGCCACAGGAGACTGCGGCGGCCGAATCGAGTGCGATGGACTCGGTGGGGCCCCCCCAGCTACATTGGCGCAGTTTGTTCTGCATCATGGACGTGCTGATTTTTCTACTTACGGTGTTAGTCTCGTTGATGGTTTCAATATTCCTCTTACTGTAACTCCACATGAAGGTAAAGGAGTGTGTCCAGTTGTTGGGTGCAAGGAAAATTTGTCACAGTCATGCCCAGCAGTTTTGCAATTTAGGTCACATGGTGGTCATGGCCCTGTTGTTGGTTGTAAGAGTGCTTGTGAAGCTTTTAAAACTGATGAGTTTTGTTGTAGGAATCATTATAATAGTCCACAAACTTGTAAACCATCGAGTTATTCGCAGTTTTTTAAGCATGCTTGTCCTGCTACATTTACATATGCTCATGACAGTCCTTCACTCATGCACGAATGCTCGTCTCCGCGTGAACTAAAGGTTATTTTCTGCCATTAAAATGGTGGAGAAAATTATGATCTTTGTTAAGTTGATTGGGAAAATTGTAAGGTTTAGTAATGTTAGTAGTATTGTTGAGTTGGGTTTTAGGTTGTAATGGACTTGAAATTTTAAGGTAATGTTTTAAGTTTGTTTTAATTAGTGTTTTGGATTTGAGGAACCAGTGTGATTTTATAATGTTAAAAGTTTGTAACTTTCTCATTACTATTGCACAGATTTTCTTATTAGTACTATGATGTTAAACTCTTATTTTAAGTAATGTGACATTATATTTCGATTTTTTTCTAGATTTCACTTATGTGATGAAGCAAACATGTTGTTGGTGTTGATCGTCTTCTTACTAGATTTGCTTTGATACTTATTTACAATGGGCTTATTACACTTCATTAGTCAAAAAAAGATTAATACAATGTGATTTAGTAACAATCTTATAAATAAAATGGGAAAAAAAGATTATTTTTTTTCTTTTGTACTATAATGAATGAGTAGAAGTAGATTTCTTTTTATTATAGTGAATTAGTACATTGACAAATTTAAGAAATGACCAATGTATTCTCTTAAATTTTGACCATTCAAACAATAAGTTACTTTTGGTTGTGGTTAAATTTCTTGAAACACATTAATTGGAAAAAATAACAGTAACTAAAAAATTATTACAAATTAAAATTTTATTATTCCAGTTCAATTTGTTTGTTCTATTTTTTTTTTTAGTTTGTTTATAAAAACATTTCTCTTTCTTTTTTATAGATTCACTTTTTCACACAAGTTTAACAGCATAAGATTAGAGATCATTTCGATAGTTTTGCTGTATCTCTAGTCTAAAATTACAAGATTTAAAAGTTTTTATTTATTTTTTAAAATTTAATGTTAAAAATATTAACAGATTGGATATTTCCTTTATTCCGTCCCGACTCTACCAAACCTTTAGAAGAAAATTATACGATCACTATTTACAAAACTAACTAATATTCTTTATCAAAATATAGCATTTTCAACAAACATCATAGAATAATTTTTATATTGTTAAAGGATAACTTATTAGTATACGGAAGTAGTATTCAATTTGAAAAGATATTTCTATCTATAAAAATAAAACAAAGTATTCAAAATTTAAACATTGGATGCCACCTTCTACTTCCAGTGTCCTCAAAAAGGGAGCCAACATTTTCTGTACTTTTTTTTAAAAAAAACTTTGGACTTATTCCATTATTTTATCAAATAACTTGCGTGGAGTGTTTTTGTTTGTTCCTGGCATATTCACACATACACACTCACCTTTGGATTTTCTAATAAGACCAATATCTCGTTCCCCCACCCTAGTTTCCTTTGATAATCGTGTTACGGATTAAATTTAAATTTATTTTAAATTTTTTAAATTAAATGTAAAATACTTATAAATTCTTGATAAAAAAAATATGAACTTTATTAGTTTAGGTGTAATTTTTTTTTTATATTAGATTTTAATATTACAAATCTTATCAGAATTTAGACTGAATACATGTATTTGACGTGTACATATACATGAGATCAAAATTAAGTGTAATTTGTTCAAGATACATAATATCTAATTAGATTTACATGTATCTGACTCTCTTGCTTGGTTTTGTCCAATATAATATCGCTCAGCTCTCTCCCTATGTATTTGCATTTCAAAATGTATTTAGTATCCCAAACACATGTATTTAATTTGATTCGCATGTATCTTGAATACATAGTGATAGTCTATCTTGCTAGGTTCTCTCCTTCCCTCTCTCGTCTCTCTCCTTATTTCAATATATCTAATAGCAAAATATATGTATCTAAATTTATCTGATTTGAAATTTAGTAATATGAAATTATTATTTGGTTAAATTATATGAAAAAAAATAATACTATAGTGAATATGATAGGATCATTCATATAATTAAATAGCTTTTTATTTATTTATTAAGAATGACGAAATACTTTCCGGTTCACGAGTTAGGGTACCCTTTTCCTTATGTTTTTTTTTTCTTTTTGACATGCTTTCCCCCCTTTTTATTTAGTACTTTTTGGCAAAATTTTATCTCATTGGTTTTCACGTGTCCTCTACTTTTGTTCTTGTCCATCATTTTTTTTTAAAAAAAAAGACTTACTCCATTATTTTTTTATTTTGTTTTTTTGGCGGGAGTGGATCCTTATCCACCTACTCTTTTGTTTAAAAAGAAGGAAAATAATTTGATATACCCCTTAACTTTGTCATTTAGAGATGATATATCCCTCGTAACTATTTTTCGAAAAGAAAATTATTTTCTCCGTTTCTTTAATCATTTTTTTTTGTCCTCATTTATGCTTTTCTGTTAACAAAAAAGCGGTAACATCGTACTAAGATAATAATGAAGTCAAAACATATTAATAATAATATTTTTCCTTATGATTTCACTAAATTTGGCAGATTATGTTAAGAGGTTTAATTTTTGTTAGTTATTTTATTATAATATAAATATAATTTACACCATTTGTACATAAAATTGGAACTCTATAATTATAAAGATGAACAAGTTAAAGTAAACAATAGCTATTCATTTAATTTAAAATTCATTAGAAAATATTGATAAGGGGTGAGTACCAAACCACACGGTACTCAACAAGTAAACCTCTAAACACAAGCTAAGGGGATAGAATACGGGTACTCCTTACACCCCAACCGAACCTCCACATGAACTACAACCTGTATAAAACCAACCCAACCTAACAGTTCACAATTTACATAGCACCCAGCTCAACAACAATCACTTTAACAAATTACATATCCTCAACAACAACTCAATATTCATCAATCACAACTTCCACAAAAAGGCACTCGCAAATATCAGCAACACACAAGATTAAGTTCATCGAATAGAGGTAATCAAATATCAAGTACTTTCCAACCACCAATAAAACACATAATCATCAAGAATGAAGGATGTCATGAGATGCAATGCAATATGACACCATGAAATGATATGCCTTAGAATACCAAGTACTCACTCAACCGTATATACATGATACTCCTCGGAAATACATCGAGAGTTCATGACCCATGGGGGACTCGTGAGGTCCATATACCTACACGGACGATCTCCACGTGTCTGTGCGGACGATCTCAACGCACTATCATAAATCAAACAAATTACGCACGAACGATCTCCACGTGCCCAAATTATAATATTAACATCTCACCATCCCTAGCACAGACGATCTCCACGTGCCCAACTTATACTCAATCTCATGTCAATGCATGTGCACAATATAATTTCAAATAAAGGGGATGATGATCTCAATCAAATATCAATATGAAATGTAATCACCTCAGCTATCACAAGTATACGGGTTCAATAAAGAACACAATCACACATAAACAATTAATCACATTGCATTTTATTACCCATTTTTCATCATTAGAATTAATCAATGTGGACAAGTCAACCCATCACCAAGTCTCATTATCCCCAAACACATATTACAAGGAAATACACGAATTCCATACACTTAACAAGGGTTTAGAAATCCACTTGCCTCAAATAATCAAGAATTCACTCCGGCACTTGTGCCTTCCACTTTCATTGAGCTCCCAAATAAATGCAATCTATTCAAATAAATGACCACAATAAGATTCCAAAACTAACAACACTCATATTACTATGTGTTTAGCCTTGACCCAAAAATTCACCCAAGTTTATAATCAAGTTCCTAAATCTTGATGTCAATTAACATTTCAATTATCATATTTTCCAAGTTTCAAGCCTAGGGTTAAGTTTCAATTTCTCCAAATAATACAACACTAACAGTATTCATATAATATAATACATCTATTATTCAATTACGTATACTTGTATTATCAAAATTTGACTTATAATTTGATAATTATATAGGGAAAAACATCTGAAAAAAGAAGATCAAAACTAATTCCTGAATCCACCGTAACTCCTGAATCTTATTCGTATTGCCTAGTATTTACCTAATCATTAGTCAATCATCAACTTTCCTAATCATCAATCACATTGGCAAAAGCAATTAATACACATATATAACAATTTAACCTAATAAATTAACAGCTCATGCTACATAGAAACCAACATATAATACTATCTTAATTTATATCTACAATATATGACCTTATCTAAAACAAAAATGCCTAATTGTATTCTTACCTGAATCGATTATTTCTTCCTTTTGATTGTCGTCGCATCGTAAGTAGTTTTTTGCCAGAAAGTTATTGTTTTCCCATTGTTTCGTCAGTTTTCAACAGTTCAGGGCTTCTTGCCCTTATTTCTTTTATTTATTATTTATTATTTATTCATTTATTTATTTTCCTTTTCTATTTTTTTTCATTATTATTAGCAATAAAATAATCCTTTATTAAATCTGAAAATCATGTCACTCATTGTTATAAGTCATAAATTATTTATAAAAACTACTAAAAAGGTAAATATAAAAATAATTATTAAAATTCATAAAACGACTAAGAGGGTCGTTACAAGTCTAATTTGTCGGTTTCACGCAAATGAATTAATTTGTCTTTTAGTTTCCTCCTTTTTAAATTAAATATAATTATACAGGACAAAATTTAAATATGAGCTCCTCTTAGTATTTCGAGTATGTTGATGTAATATTGACTTAAAACGATTCAGATTTATGGCACATTGATTTTTAAAGTCGAGCTTTGAAGAATAAGGAAAAGAAATAAGGAAGAGGCCATTAATGGCGGGAAGATGAAGACAAAACAGAAAGGAAAAGGCAGTGGGCTATAATCTATATTGTGACTTGTGTATATCACATTATATTGTGTATATTAGTGTATCACACATAGATTTTATAGATATACACATATAACAAGAGATAAGCATATATACGTTGATATACACGTGTATAGTGGAGATACACACATAAGAAGTCATATTAAACCTCAAATTTTCAATTTGAAATACAACTCAAATCCATCTCAAATTAACTCCAAACAACTCCAAAAATTATATTCAAACTTTTATAGATGTTTTCTATAAAATTCAATATCACAAACATATCATAAATGTATAAATTTAATAATTTGAACAAAGATTTAAATTTTGTAATTTTCTCTTGAGGAAATCTTTATAATTATTGAATCCAAAATCCCCAAATTAAATCTCCGTTGCGTTAATATTTTGAAGGGATACATGTTTTAAAGCATGAAATGAAGAAAAGAATACGGAATTTCATATTAATTTGTTGTTTGTATAGTTAGATATAGCTAGCCAAATTTTTGGGCTTTAATTACTACACCTAATCATCGATCAAAATTAGGGAAAATTATGCATAATAACAAACATTTTGTCAATATTAGGTATTATAGCTACAGTTTAAGAAAATTGTAATTTGCGGCTACAGTTTCTCTAATTTTTGCTATTCGCCTGATTTGTATAAACCCAGAATTTCATAATCGGTCCTGATTATATAAATTCAGAATTTTGTATATGCGTACCTTAGCTATTTGTATGATGTATGAAAGATTCATGATAAATTACCACGTTTGTATATTGGCAAGTGAAATATAAAAACGGATTTCTAAAAAATTCCTAAATGTATAAATACAAAATTTGTATATACTCACCCTATTTGTATACTAGCTAGCGAAATGTACAAACGGGTAGAAATATCAAACTAGTACCTCCATAGCAAACAAAACTATAACTAAGGAGTGCAATTATCGAAACTATAGCTATGGAACCTTATTATGTCTATTATATTTGCTATTTCTAAAAAACAAATCTCAAAATTATATATGCAATAGCTATTGTGGTTGTATATGGATATCAATATCTCTAATGGCAAACCGATATATCACTCATATTAGGGTATAAATATAAAAAATCAGGTCGGACCAAACTTATTCGATTCTTTGATTTGATTTAATTTTTTTTCAAGGTGTCGATTCAATTCTCGATTCCAATTATTAACTGAAGAAACAAAAAATTTACTACATTTTCAAAAAGTATAAATATTGTACATTGTCCACACATTACTAGTTCGGCCCAATTACGCATGACCCACTATTTTGGCAACCCAAGCCCATCCATAATCCCTTTAGACTTTTTTATTATTTTTTTTTTAAAAAAAAATAGACTTTCCTAAATCATAACTCATAAGGGATTGTTTGGTAGCTTGTTATGATTATTCAGGTATCAGTAATGCATGTATTAGTTATTTGGGTATTAACTATTTTATTTTTTATATACCCCGCATAAAATAAGACACCTCATAACTTATATATGTAATAATCTATTATGTAGATTTCTAAATTGCAAACCAAATATCATATTAATTTTTTTTACATAAATAAGATATTTCCTAACTAACTATAAGACAATGTATGACTTATGCAGAAATTAATATATGAGTAAGTTGCCTCTTCATTAGCTACTAGACGACTCGTAAATGAAATAAATCATAGCCCCATAGTATAAGTAGCTTTACAAGTACCAGCTAACAAGCAAGTTACAAGTAGCTTAACAAGCAGGTTTCTATAAGCAACTTGTGAACAAATTGCAAGTAGGTTTGTAAGGTGCTTCTGCACTTCAATAATAAGAAGCTAACTCAATTTATTTTTGTAAGAAGAAAAGTTGAAGAAAAATAAAATACATTTATCTCCTCTAGCTTCTTTGACTATATTTATCTTATTATTGTATGTTTATTATTATTACTCCATAACAATTTAATATTTCTGGTCTATATTTATTTACTATTCCATAGGTTGATATTTTGGACAAGAAAGAATATACATGGATTAAGAAATTATTGTAATTCCCACTATCCACTACCTGAAAATGGACAAAATGATGACCAAAGGCACTAAATGTAATTTTGCTTGTATGTGGTATGAGACAATGCTAGCAAACGTTTTTTTCTTTGAAGATGCGGCGAAAGGAATACACATTATTTCTTCCCCTTGTTTAGAGATGTTAATTGCCACAAAACTAGGTGGACAAGACAATTTCCTAACTACCATCTATTCCTATATGACATCACCTAGATTTTTTTTTTGGCGTGTGTCGGAGTCAGAATTTTATCAAGGATATTTAAAAATGGTGTATTATGCTATTTGTGGTTCGAACTCGAAACACTTCTTCTTTCGAATGGATATACATTACCATTGTGTCAAAGTCATAGCTTTTGTCAAGAGTGTCTAACTTTAAATATATATCCTTGCAGTCTCCAGAATTTGACGTATATACACAATGTAATTTTTCGACAAATGGTGTCTAGTTAAACTCCCTGGAGTGGCTATAGCTCCGCCCCTGGGTGCACGAATATTACAATTAAGGAAAAATTACAGAAATCCCACATTTTAGTTTACTTATTACCATTATCCCCTATAAGTTACAAATTTCCAAAATTCCTCATTTTCGCGCATCAAATTAGTGTATCTCGCGCATCAGATTAATGTATCAGCACTTATTTTATTGTATCTCGCGCATCAGATTAGTGTATCTCGCGCATCAGATTCGTGTATCATGTATAAAATGTAATGTATCTTACTTAACTATTAATGTATCTCGCGCATCAGATTAATGTATCAGCGCTTATATTATTGTATCCGTTTGAGAGATTTCTGTAATTATAAACTTTTAAGGGATATATTGTAATTTTGCCTTAAAAGTATGTGATTTCTGTAATTTGCCGTACAATTAAAGACTATTACATATTTAGATCGTCTGCAAAGGATTTTATTTGTCGCTTGATTGAGATTGTGCTTCAAAGTGACTATCTATGACTCTTTCATCGTGATGACTTAGCCAGCGACACCTATCATTATTTTTTTCTTTCAATGCATCACCTAATTAGTTTAGGATTTAAATTTTATACCCTTTAGAATAGAAATATATTTTTATGAGTATTTACATTACCGATATCAATTTATATAAACCAAATTAAAGTTAGTGTTTTTATTTGTCAAATACAAATTACTAAAAAGGCACTTTTCAAATGATTTAGAGGATATTTGAATGGACTTAAAAGTTGATCAAACCTATTTTTAGGTCAGTTTTTGATTTCTGGAAGTGTTTGACAATATATAAAAATAACTTAAAATAAATTAGAAAGTGTTTCACAAGTTTAAAAATAACCTTAAATATGTTAAAAACCAAAAGTAGGTCTCCCTCTACTTTTTATTTTTTGATTTACAAGTCGTTTAAGTTTGACTTTTTATTTTTTATTTAAAAGCTATTTTTTCTAAGTCAATCCAAACGGGCTCTTAGTCAAACACATATTGTTACTTTGTTTCAGTTATGTGACACTTTTCTCTTTTCAAGATTCAAGCTATATGAACTTTGATCAACATTTTAAAATGAGAAAAATTGCAACTTATAATACTTATTATATAGTTTTTTAACATCTAAATTTTAATTTTAAAATATTGAGTTAATCTAATTCAATTCAACTTTAAAAATTAATTAAATTTATTTTTAAAAAAGTAAAAGTAATCGCATTAATCGAGACAAAAAAATAATTTCCTAAAGAATTCTTTTCAAAAGCATTTTTTTAAAAAAAATAGAAAGAATTGCTAGTATAATATTGAATTCCGTAACAAACATTCGTGTTTGAGTTCATTTTTTTAACTATAACTTCCATTTTTTAGATCTTTGAATTGATTGCTTTTTGATTTGTCATTTTAGGATGACAAATGAAGGCGGAAAGATAAATTAAAGATCATGACTATATATTTTACTTATATCTATTCAAAAATAAAGTAAAGGGGGGCTATTAAAATTTGAGATAATGTGATTAGTATTTTTGTTAATTAGATGATTTGTATTCGAGCTTTGTAAATGAATAGTATTTAATAAGTCTATCTTATTTTTATCGTGAGTCTTTTTAGTGTGAATTTGAATTAGTTAAATTTCAAAATAGATATTCCTAGCGAAACCTTTGAAACTAGTTGAATTCCAAAGTATAGTAAATTAAATTCTCCTTCTTTCTTCAAGAGATTATGGAGGTCGAGGATTAAGGAAGACGGTTAGTAGGTACTCAAGCGTTTTCTCTATTCTCAGTGATAGAGTAGGGCTATAATCTGAAGCACCTATTTGTTATCATACCATGTATTATTAGAACCGCGTTAGCATTATCTTAATTTTTAATTTTTATTGCGATTGTTATTTCTTTAATTTACTTTGATTAGTTGTATTGAGAATACAATTAACTACTCATAAAAGTGTATTCTCTCTAGCAGTTTAAGTTTTTAAATGAGATGATCAAACACTTCAACTTGGTTTCAGAGTAGACAGAGATCCTTGGATCGATCGAATCTCACTGTCACCCAATCTAAAAAGAATTTTCACATGCTTGACCCTCGAAAAAGAATCAGGTCCGCACGTGAGGGGCACACATCTACATCTACTCTAATATGTATTTCTCTCAAATCTATTTTGGAAAACTATTTTCTTGAGTCAAAAGTGTATCGAAAATAATCTTTCTACCCTATATAAATGAAAAATAATATGATTTGTATATACACTACTCTTTTTAAATTCTAGTTATAAAAATATACTGAATATGTTATTGTTAACGTCTCTTTCTTCTATATAGTATTTGCATCCAATTTCTTCTTTCATTCTTTTGGATTTACTTTGGGCGCACATCTTTTTGTTTCCACTTTTTAACACAAGTTGCACTTTAATTAAAATCATCTTGATTGACTCAGTTTAATTTGGATTATTAGTCCAAGATTTGAAGATTTTCTGAATCATAATTTCTCCAAATTTCTTATTACACATGCAATTAATTTGTAGTCAAGGCGGCGCTTCCATTTGCATACATTTTGACAACGAAGACTTCTAGTGGACTTTCTAATTTATTAAATGTTTGGATTTTTTAAGAGGTCTGAATGAAAAATAAATAGGTGTTTCTCGAAATCAAATTATTAGTAGAATATAAGGTGTAATTTGAATAGCATCTCTTTTATATTAAATAGGTTGTGATTTTTTCAAAAAAGACATAATAGTATATGCTCACTTTTACTATGAAAGTTCTACTTCTTCTTTTTGAAATACTTTTTGTGCCTGCTAAGTAAGTTCTAAGTGTAATTTGGTTGTATTTTGAGTTCGTGTGTATTCAGGTTTAAAGTAACGTTACATTAGTATGTTTTATCCATTTTATCCTAAAAGAAAATATGTAAATTATATACCTCAAATACTAGTATAGAATTTAGTTCGGGTGCATTCGGGTTTGAAGTAACGTTACACCAGTATGTTTTATCCATTTATCCTAAAAAAATATATGTAATTATATACCTCAGATACTAGTATAGAATTCAGTCGTTAAAGAACAAATTGTAGATTTAGTAGACTTGAATATAATTTTTATTTCATCTCCATTCCTAATTTTACTTTGTTTAAAGTTTAAATTATTTTATTTTTCAAATACATCAAAGATGACGTTAATTAAAACAAGAAAGTTTAATTACAGTGATACCGTGTGCAAAAAGAAAAATTGTCAAAGAACACTTAAAAGGATCACTAGTTTCATTCTTTTTTTACTTGGTTAATATATGTAAGTTAAAACTTTAAACCTTAAAAATAAGGCTATTGTTGGATTAATTCGAAATATCCAAGAATGTTCCTCTGCTTGAGAAGAGTGGGTGGGTGGGTAAGTGAAAAAGTAAGGTGACTAATGTCAAAGAATATTTAAATATCGCACATACACGATTTCACTTGTGGAAAAATATTTTTATATTTTTCATGTTCTATTAGTTAAAATTTTGACCGTAAACACATTTTATTTTTACCCTAATTCCGTAGCTCTCAAGTCTCATCCCCACTACCCATCACCCTTATCATTTCGCTCATGTTTTTGTTTTTTAAATAATATTTATCTAAATCATAAATGAATATTTTAAAGATAAAAAGTTAATAGATATTGAATATTGTTACGGTTTTCTATGGAATAGGTATGGTCGTATGGTTGTAGTTTGGTGCACCATATATGTTTCTCCTTTAATATTAATAGTATCAATAAAATTATAATAATTTCTTGTTCTTTGATTTCTGTTACTATATGTTGTTTCTGTATTTCATTTATTACATTATAATTTTATTGTTGTTATCCTTTTTCTTAAATATCATATAATGCTTTCTCTATTATTTGAGTTTTTTTTTTACTTCTGTATATTCTTTTACAAACTTCTTTGATGTGCTGTACTTGAAAGTTGAACCGAGGATCTTTCAAAAACAATATAATAAATAATAAGGTCAGCATACGCTCTCCATTTTTTTTCCTTCCTACCAAACAAACTCTTAAAGTCAAATACAAATAAATTTTGTGACCTTTCAAAATTTGAATAGATAAACAGATGACGTATTTATAAACTAGTCGAAAAATTTGACAGGTTAATTATAATTAATATAATTAATTCCTTCATCCTTAATCCTTAATCCGAAAGCTAACTTTTCATTTTCATTATATTATATATAAGTTTCTTCATTTCATTATTATATGTTTCCTTTGTAATGGGTATGTGGACAAGAATACGTTTAATATAGTTTATTGTTCTTCTTTAGTTGCAACCACATCAATAGTTCACTAGAAAAGCTAACTGCATATGTCAATATCTTTCATGGAAAAAAAAAGATTTTGGGTACGTTTAAGGCGGAGTCAGGCAGTATCAAGGGGTTTATTTGAATTTTCTTGACAGAAAAATATATAATGTATATATAATAGATATTACACCTTTATTTTCTTCGAATGTCTCGTTAGTGAATATTATGACTCGTCACTATATACATTTGAATAACCATTTTAGTTTACAACGAATTAATATCTTTCTTTCTTCTTCTTTTTTTAAAAAGTATTTCGTATGTGTTTAACAATTTAAAAAAGAAGTGTTTCTTTGTGCACTACTATATGTAGCATCTATATTACAATGAAGTATATGCTCTCCAAAAAAAAAAGTGGTGTATATAGTATTCTTTTGTTCTCTCTTTTTCGTATTCATGTCTTCTAGTGCATAAAATTGCATTCACTTTTCCAAATTGTTATGATTAATTATTACTATATATTGTTCAAATTTAGTTTCCCCTAGTAAAGATTTGGAAGAAAAGTTGTATATTCTGTTTACAATGTCATGCGTTAGTTTTTGTTTATTGAATTTTCTTGAATAAAATAATATCTAATACATTAATATGCAATACCTCAATACTAGTTCTGAAATTCTTTTGGAAATGGATTATTTAAGTACAACAACAATATATTCAGTGAACTCTTACAAAGTGAGGTCTAAAAAAAAACATTTAGTGAACTCTCACAAAGTGAGGTCCGAAAAAAGTAGAGTGTCGCAGTGTGTAGGCCTTACTATTACTTCTTCGAGGTAGAGATTATTTTCGAAAGGCCCTCGGCTCAAGCAAATCAAATTAGCAGTAATTAAAAAAAAAGGTAATGGAGAGAAACATGACAACTAATAGCAAAACAGTAGTAAGGAGTATATATGCAAGAAACCGCTACAACAATTAGGTACGGTCACCTAAACACAGTATACCACAGATATTATCAGATACCAAAATACACCGACTACAAGTCTACAACTGATACAATGCTCTATACTATCACCAAGCCAAATACATAAATAAGCTAGTAATACGACAACTCTCAACTATCTACTAATCTCTTATTTTTATCCACGACCTTCATATCCTCCTATCTAAAGTCATGTCCTATATAAGCTGAAATTTCATAATGCTATATCTAATCACCACTCCAAAATGGATCATTTTAGGTAATTGATAAAAAAGATTCATATATATATATAGTTAGTTCCACTTCCACATGTTACGCTACACAGTCAGCATATTGTTGAGATTTAATATTCCTTATAAAGATTTGGAAGAAAAGCTTGGTTGAATCCAGACAAAATTCTGCAAATTTAATTAATTATTAAAATATATACAGATTTATTGGAGCCCACCATGTAAAATTATGAATTGATTTAAAAAAAACCTTTCTATTATACATTTTATTTTTTTATTGATGTCAGCTTAATTTGTTAGTAGAAAGTTGATAGATGGTGATATGTTTGTGTTTCTACGTGCACTAACGTAATGCTCCACCAACTAAATAAGGCTTTAAATTATTCCCCATAATCAAAGGAAGAAAAAACACTAAAATAAGCTTACATAAGCAAATGCACTATCCACATTTTCCTCCCCGCTACAACAAAATCAATTTTTAGTAGCAATCTATATATATATATATTAGTAAAGAGTACATGTTAAACTTTATCAATATTAGTTAATTGTCATTTGATTCAATGTTGCTGTAATGTTAATTATCACTAAAATTACATATTTAACAATAACTAAGCTATTATTATTAATGAATTGTCCTAAAGATCATTTTTGATGTAGTAACCCTCTCCTTTGGTTTGGTTAAATGTTATTAATTAATAAAAATAGTAATTTATTATTTTTAACGATAGATATTGGAGACTCACTCTCTATAAAATCAGTATTCAAAAAGCAATAAATTATAAAGTTGGAAATTATTACGTCGTCTATGTAAAGAATAATGGATTTTTAAATATATATATTTTTTAAAAATAGTCATTCCTAAGTTACCATAGAAGGACACAAACAAGTTTTTCATTGATAAAAAATGTCAAACAATGAATAAAAATAAATTATGAAAGGTTTTGCAAAATTTAATTATAATTATAATTTTATTCAACATGTAATGCACTTAAAAGGGATAAAAGAATATATTAACATTTTTTATTATTATATTTGTTTAAGGAGGGATAAACCTTACCTTCTTGTGAGGAAATACACATTTCATGGTGTACTAATTTCGTGTGTAGAAAACAAAGTATACGTATGTGTGTACCATATATACTAATTGAGTATAAGTTTGATAATTTTAAAAATTATTTTTTTAATTGGTAATATTACGTTTTACTTTATGTGGACAGACAAAATAATTGCCCTAAATTGATTAGAACTCATTATCTCGCCCACTTAGTTCATCCTTTGCTCATAAACCAATCGCTCAGGGTTAGGATTGGTAAAATAGTTTTAAAATATAAATATGGATATTATCCTTACTATTCATTAAAAATGAATATTCTCCGGGTGACTTTTCTTTTAATCGATTCTGAGGAGTTTTACTTTATTATTCAGGTAGAGTGAAATGACTCTCTATCACCTTTTCTTTCGGTGAAGACTTGAAAGCTGCTTGATTAGATGTGATTAGAATTCGACTTCTTTGTTCTTTGTGAACCACTTACTGTTGGGTTTTAAAGGTGTGAACAGAAAATGAAGGGTTGTGACTCTCCTGAAGAGTTGTGACTATGCCGAAGGGTTGTGAACTTTATGAAAGGTTGTGTCCTTTTTAAAGGATTGTGACCGTTTGAAAGGTTATGCATTTTCCAAAGTGTTGTGACCTTTCTGAAAGATTGTCTTCTTTCTGAAAGGTTGTCTTCTTTCCAAAGGGTTGTGACCTTTACCCTTTGTTGGCTATAAATAGAGAGGTTTTCTCTCATTTTTCTGCATTGAATTCTTCCCTT